>JAIZAY010000507.1:0-42916 GCA_029531755.1 Holothuria leucospilota | reverse complement strand
TTTAAACCTTTACCTCTGGTGATCTTAGATGATCTTAGATGATCTCTCCCCCAAAATATGGGGCCATTTCTCTCAATATCACACATCTGTGGTATCAAAAGTGTCCATTTTTCCTATCTTGAGATATAATGTGTACATACAATGTTTTGTTTTTTGACCTCCGGTGACCTCAAATGACACTCGACTCCTGCTGAAAATTAAAGGATTCAAATGTGGAACACTCCGTGCAATGGAAGCTTATAAGCAAAACTCGGGCATACTCCACATCATCAAAAACCTGCAACCTCTGTTTAGAAGAAAAGTTCTTCATCATACTCAAACCTTCCTTAGCCAGTTTAAACAAAAGAAACGAACTCATCAGCTCTTGCAGACACAGAAATAAACATCTGCTGTGTAATTATTCCAATAGGTAATGTATCTTGACTAATCAGCCGTGCCTGTTTTCAAAAACGAACACGTTTTCAAAAACGAACACGTTCACAGTACGGTTCAACGGGCACGGCGTATTCAACGTTGTTGACACCATTCTACATCAGGCTTCTGAAGAGTGAGGACCTGTTCAAATTGGCCCTTACGAAACAGTTCTGTAAAGCTGTCTTGTAGTAACCCAGTTACAACCTTTCAATATTTTAGCTCCCTTTGCACTTTACCATTGACGGGTTAACACCTTTTACGATTATATATATATATATACATATATATATATATATATATATATATATATTAGGGTATTTAGGGTATTTATTTGTGAATGGAAAACTTAGTCTCAAGCAGGATTCGAACCAGCGACCTCCCGCATGGCGGATGCTCTGACCACTGAGCCATTGAGGCCTATGTGGTAGAACGCGGTCAACTGAGCTTAAATACCGTTGGGTTAAGTTTTCCATTGTTACGTCATAGGAACGCGTCCCATGTAGTATATATATATATATACTGACCATACACCCACCAGACGTATCCCGTTGGTCCTATCCTTTCACCCATCTGTAACCCCCATTGTACGTGCCATTTACAGGAATGTAGAGACCCTCCGTCATGACCCATCCACCCGTGACCATTTCCCTGATCCCCCCATCACGGCATTCAGAATTGAAAAGAACATATCTAAGCACTTGGTCCGTGCCTCTCAACCTCAAGCAGTAGTGCCTGACACCCCAGGAACTTTTCCTTGCAACCGTGGGAGATGCAATACTTGCCCGGTGGTCAGTTATGACAAAAACCTTTCCATTGTAGGTCCCAACAACAACCGTTTTAACGTTCATCAGCATTTTACCTGTACTTCAGCCAATGTTGTTTACGTTCTCGTATGTAAACGCTGTAATATACTGTACGTGGGAGAAACAAAACGTCGTCTTGCTGACCGAGTCACCGAGCACCTGAGATCAATCAAACAGAACCTCCCAGGGTTCCCGGTAGCCACCCACTTCAATCCCCCGTCAACATGCTCGATCCGTGACTTGATGGTTTCGGCGGCCATCTCGTGTCGAGGTTCCGATCATGACCGCCTAGCTGCCGAAAACCGCCTAATCATGAAACTTGGAACCCTGTCCCCACATGGTCTGAACGTTAGACTTGAACTGTTATAACGCAGCAATTCCTGCATTTTTTTGACTTGTGGTAACCACTTAACACTGTCTGTTTTCCTAGCCGAGGTTTACCGTGCCCAATTGTATTGTGTATTTTTTTTAAATTGTACGTTGGGCCGTGTCAACGATCAGTTGCATTTTTGCCACCTGATGAAGGGTTTAAACCCGAAACGTCGTGGAATTTTTCACAAACTTTTAGCACTATTTACTACTTCATTTTTACCTACCTACCTCATAAGTGCTACGCAGTACTTTGACCTATACCTATATTATATATATATATATATATATATATATATATATATATATATATATATATATATATATATATATATATATATATATATATATACACACACACACACACACACGCTATATGATCGAAACGAGTTTTTAAAAATTTAGACTTAGTCTACACCTGCGCGTACCTGATTGTTTGGTGGCACTAATAAACAGTCGTTTTGTATTCAAGTACATTAATTTGCACCTGTCTGTGCGCAACTAGACTTGAAAGCGTTGTTGCCTGTCAAGTCCCTTTCTTAGAATGCATTTGGCAAGGTTGAGGTTGCCTAGGCACCAAACAAAGAGGTAAATAACGTTAAATGCAATGGTCCCTGATTAAAGTGCTGAAGTGGATCAAAGTTTTTACGGTATATCTCCAGCTAATACCAAATTCCTGATCTCATCAGAGACTTTGTGTCAAATAGCAACTTTCTGATTTCACCTAGCCCGGTTACCTTTAACTGTTTTTTTTACCAGTGGTGCCGGCACGGGGGAGAGGGTATGGGAACGTGCACCCCTCATTGATTTCCAAAATTTTCCCGAAAATTTTAAAGTGAGCCACAAAGGCGTTTAAATGATAAATTACTGTAGGGGTTAGGGTGAGGTCTGTTTCTGACTCACTGATGAATATATTTTAATCATTTTTTATCCACAAGTCGTTCTCAAACTAATTCTCCCAAATCCTTCTCAAAGTACCACAATTTTCTCGGGCTCCTCGCATTTACAGCCTTACCACATGGCTGTGTTACCATCAATACCGTCTCAATATTCATGTCTTATTATTCAATGGTGGAGTCCCACAATTACATAGATTGTTCTCGTGCATATAAGTCATTATGGAGGAACACAACATTGCAAGAATGCAACGTAGTGGAATTCAGTGGAAGACACATTTTATGAAATTGAAAGTTTATACGAATTACTATGCAGAAGGCTCGCGGCCCTCTAACTGGCGGATGCATTTTCCTAGGAATTAATACACCGTAAAAATAGACGTCTTCATTTTTTAACACATTATGGCGTTAAAGAATTAGAAAACGAACAACAAAATGGATAAGCACAGTAGGTGACTGAACGAATACTAACACATGCATAAAGACAATGACGTCAAAGTGCACTCCGCAAAAACGTATATATGTTTGATACATATGCTAATTTTTCTTTATTAAAAACAACTTGATGTTTACAGCAATCATAAAATAAACGCATAAAAGTGTTTACGAGATGGCGTTAAAGTGGTGTCAATGTGTTAAAGTTGGCGTTTTAGACGTTTAATTTTCTTATGCATTTTATTGCTTTTTCGGTTACATAAACGCCAGTGGCGCCGGCACGGGGGGGCATGGGGGGTGCCCCCCATGAAAATTTTTTGAAAATTTTAAAATGATCCCAAAAGGCGATTAAGCTATAGATTTCTGTAGGGGGTAGGGTGAGGTGTGCTTTACCCGAGTGACAGATCTATTAAACCATTTTCTATCACAAAAGGTCTGAAACTATCAGAATTTTCGCAAATCCTTCCCAAACTTTCAAAAATTTCGCGCGCTCCGCGCGCTTCAACCCTTACTACAATGTACTTATTATCAATATCTTCTGATAGCAACTCCCGGAGAAATACAGCAGCAAAAGTTGAAAGCTGTTCATGAATTACCAGGTAAACGACTGGCTTTTTGGGTGGCATGTAGCTTTGTTGGGCAATTGAAAGTGCCTCGATGCAGAGTCTGAATGCAGCTTTTGTCATGGAAATCTTATTAAATGAAAAATTTCGCGCGCTTTGCGCGCATACTTTACGGTTTGCACTCCATCTCATGACCATTATTAAGGTAATAATACATGGAACTATAATAACAACATCTGTAGGGACCTAGCATCAATATGGGACCTTTCAATCTAGGTTATCGAAGCATGATTTGGAAAGTTGAAATTACGTATTTGCCTTTATACAATCATAATAAAAATTACCGAGCGCTTTGCGCGCAGCCATTATCGGTATAGATGACAGGCGCGTAGCCAAGGGGAAGGGGAGGCGCGAAGGGGGCAGCACCTCCCCCTTGAACATATTTTTGGTATTTTTAATGTTTACTTTTAAAATATTGCTAGTGTTTCCCCTGTTTATATGCGTTAAATAGGCCCGAGAAGTGCCATTTCCAGCTCTCTGAGAGGCATTTTGGGCCAAAATTTTCTTGCGCGAAGCGCTGAGAGTCTGTCTACTGGCGTTGCCCCCCCCCCCCCCTTGACAAATTCCTGGCTACGATGACTGGCTGATAGATGGTGATTTTTAATACACTTACGACCAAAAAGCATTCTGAAAACGCGTTTGTTTAGTCCTTCACCCCTTTTGCTGTACCTATCAGGGAGGTCTAATATCACCTTCCTGCGCCTACTCTCCCTCCCGCCCGTTCCCCATTGCTGGAAGCTGTTCATCTGGATTTTCTTTCAAAATTAGTAAAAATACGATAGTGTTAAAGTGCTCTGCGTCAAAATCTATAATTATCATTTGGACGCCAGATAATAAGCATTATGTCATTGCTCCATTTTATGTACTTGATCCAGAGCTTCCAGGAGGCCCTATGCAGGTATCTGCCAGCCTTAGATGCCTTTTATAATGAACAACTGAATGAAGGGGAGGAAAAAATTCGTTATAGTCCAACAATGTTTCTGTGAACTCCACGCACGTATTTTTGGGTAAAAACTTTGCCTGAATAGAAAGCGGTAAAGTAGCCAAAAGGAAGTCTTCAGGAGGTTTGTTGACAACGTATTCTTCTCTTAGACAACATACTCTCTTCTTTCACCTAATCAAAAATTAGAAGTCACTAAATTATGGACATTTTCCAGCTATATATGATCAGCTCCAACAGTATTCCAAAGCACTTGCACCTAAGAAACCTTAAATTAGCAAAAATTTCTCAAAGGGGAGGGCAAAGACGGCACCTTTTTGTAGTGACAAGGCAAAACTCCCCTTAGACCCCTCCCCCAAGACGGCACCTTTTTGTAGTGACAAGGGAAAGATCCCCACTGCTGTATACAAACCCAGGGAGCATAAAAGATGGAATTTTTAAGCGTCGCCACTCAGTTGGACAAAAACATCCAGCCAGTCGGAAAAATTAGAATTCACTAAATTAGGGACATTTTCCAGCCATACAGGTGTTTGATCAGCTCCAAAAATATCACAAAGATAGCACCATTTTGCATCTAAGCAACCTTAAATAAACAAAAATTTCCCAAAGGGGGAGGGGAACACCCCCTCCCCTTAGACCCCTCCCCCAGGACGGCACCTTAGTGTAGTGAAACCTGACAAAGGAAGGATCCCCACTGTGTATACGAACGCAGGGAGCACACACGCACGCATTGCGCAGACTTGGCGGTTAACTGAAGTGCCTTTACGACATCATCTGTTGTGCCCCCCCCCCCCATCACCAAAGCATGGCGGCGCCACTGATAAACGCCAAGACGCGTTTATTATCTGTTACAAAAAAGTGTTAATCATTTTTTACAGTGTAGCGTCACAGTGCAAAGTCTGCACGCAACTTTTGTTATGGAAATGATTTCTAATGCAAAACTTCGGCCCTCTTCGGCACACATTTCATATCTTGAAACCATTACTGATGCAATAATAAATTACTTTGACCAAAACACTTGTTCGAAAAAAGTACATCTCCGACCTCTGCAGGGACCCTGCATCAATAGAGTATCTTAGAGTAATCTAATATCACGAGTAGCATATACGGTTGCATTCGTAGCAATGTAGGCCTATTTGTCGTTGCACTTTTTATAACGAGTGCAATGCCAAAGCCAAAATGCCACTAAAGAATGAGAAATTTTCATTAATAATGTCTAAGCACGTAATTAGTTGAATGATTTGCCAAAGATATCCATTTTGCATCTAAGCTACCTTATCTAAACAAGAATTTTTCAAGGGGAGGAGTTGTTAGCCCTCCACTAAGACAAAACACCTTTCCTTTACAGTCAGCCAAGAATAAGAATCTACTAAATTGTGAGTTTTCCAATACATAATCAATTAAAATTTTGTCAAAAATAGCATTGTTTTGCATCTATGCTATCGTAAATGAACAAAAATTTCTCAAAGGGGAGAGACATCCCCTGCCACAGGACATCACATGCACAAGGTGACAAAGGAAGGATTTGCCCCGAAAGCAAACTGCCACCGATGCGAATATGGACAATTTACATCGCCTCTTTGCTTTTATCTGGAGTGGGCTTAAGGCATCATCTTCTGTAGTGCCCCCATCACCATCCTCTGCCGGTGCCAGTTTTTTTACGGTGTAATATCGGCAATCCCGCGAGGATAGGTTGCATCTTCTTGCTTTCATAATCAAGTGTAATAAAGCCTTCATTCTGGAAGCACAATTGTTTCCTTGTTTAATGTGTATTTTTTTCAGTCCGTTATCATATGTTCTGAGCCTTGTTAGTGACGATACGTTACTGTACATTTCCTTTAAACAACTGACAATTGATAGTTGTACAACTTACAAGTGTTTGACTTCTTTCACTTATGAGACAAATGCGTAACTATGCATTCATTAACCTGTGCATTCTCTCCAAGCTGATTAAACGAAGAAACGAGAAGGAAAAAGTTAGTCATCTTGTCCCCGCCCTACGTGTATAGCTGGAGGCATCATCGCAAAAATGAAACGAACAATAGATCCTTAAAATTTGCAAAGTATGACACCGAAATTGCGTCTAAGTACCCTAAAATATTCACAAATTTTTCAAAGGGGAGGGGACATGTCCTTTCTCCTTAAACCCCTATCCCAGGACGGCGGTCCGAAACAATGTTCAACTCCATTCTATCGAGAAACCGGCTTCCTACGCCTTTGAAACAAAAAGGCCTACAAAAACGAGCTCATAAAAAGTAATTTGAAATCCAAATTATTCACTCAAAATTTAATGTATATATCGTATTTTCTCACTTGTAAATTTCTAAAACATGAGATATCAAAATTTGGAATGTTTAAATGCAACTTAAAATACTCAGAAAGTGCCATTTCCTGCAATCTGGGAGGCATTTTTGTCGAAACTTTTCTCGGTACGCTCCGCGCCAACTTATGGTGGCGCTCCGCTTAGATGGCCTATAAATACAACCCTATACACGCTCTTGTGCTTTACTACTGTATCTTAGAAGCAACGTATATTTAACCAAATGTTTTCAAGTATTATTTTGATATTTTCTTGAAGAACACCAGGATGAAAGGATTATATTAGATGAGAATACGAAAAAGACCAGATAATACGTGGAACGTCGACTTTTCAATAATTTTGTGCAGAATGTGAAACAGTGAATGTTTTACGCCGTCGGCTTTTAGCCTTTTAAGCCAGCTTTCCACGTCTCCTTACGTCAGTCATCCAGATGCTGTAAAATATGTCAGTATTTTGTTAACCTTGCCAAGTGATAAAGTCAGGCACTTTATCCGCCTAAAAAGGCAACAAGGAAGAATAAAACCGTTACGTTCCTTTCAAGGTTTAATTTTAGAAAATTGCTACTCCTCGTGTCAGTTGATTCTTCGTAAAAGGCAGATAAGCTAACTTCCGTAACACCAATACCCAGAGAGTACCAAAGTTTGTGAATTTTTGATATACTGCGTACTCTCAGAAATTAATTAAATATCGTATAAACAATACTCGGCAATCATTGCCCATTGCTTTGTCTTAATTGGAGTTGTATTTCCGTTGGAACGTTTTGCACGAAATTCACTTATTAACTCTAACTGGGACACTATTGTTACAGTCGTTTTACTTCAGAGCTTCTTTATTTACCTTTAATTTTGATCGTCTTTTTGTTACACTTTCAAGACGACAAGGTATATTGCCTACGTAGCAGGCTGGACGGCATATTACTTGTTCAGTCATATCCCACAGCCTGCCAAAGTAAAAGAAACTTATATCGACGAATATTCATAGAAATTAAGAGGTCCTGTGAGTGGCCAATTGTTTATAATCTAAATATTCATATTTCAAAAATAGAGGCTGGACTAATAAAAAGTGATATTCATTTAAAAAGCACAGACAGCAGGTGCTTATTCATGAAACGCGGCTCTAATTTTACGTTCAAATTTTTACTAGTAGTTTTTTAAAATTAAGATTTTAGATAAATTACTTTTTTAACACTTATTTTATCACTAAATTAGACTTTTGCTATTCAAACTGATTTCTGAAGACGATGATTTTTCATTCCGCGTAGTTTACAGGTAATTAATTTGTTGTTCAGGTTTGCGCAATCTTAACACAGCTGTAACGTTCCTCGTGCATACAAACTGCAGAGACTGCTAGTCGGGTGGACCTGAAACAAAATGAACCTCAACCTCAAAAGATTCCTACAAGTGAGATCATGGGCGTGAATCATGGGGGGACGGGGGGACGCGTCCTCCTCACTTTTTTTGGAAGGGGGACTTCTCCAAAAAGTCCCCCTCACTTTTTCAAAAATGTTAAAAACTAAAACTTTGAAGGAGATAATATAACATAGATTTCAAATTGACCATACATTTTAAAAGCACTGTGCCCAAATATTGCACCATTTGCCATCTAGACACCTTCCAATTTCCATTTTTTTTAAAGAGTAGGGTCCCCCACCCCATTTCCATGTTTGTGGTCTTTACTCATTGCTCGAAATGTAAGAGACAGCAATGTAAAGCAATTTAAAAATTGCTAACGCCGACGTCAAAAATGGCTGTGATTCCCCTGTAGTTTGCCGTCGGTTCTGTGCCACAAACTTCCACTTTGCACTATTAAGTAAAACCCCTAAAACTAACTTATGCTAATGCTAATAAAGGTGAAGAAAATATTGGTAGGTTCGTTGAGAGTCGACTACCATGCAAGGACAAGGTGTACCACAGTGGAGTAATGAAAAGATTAATACCAGTATAACCTCTTTCATACTTTCCAAAAAGCTCTGACATGCACAGTCCTGATCACTTTCATATCCAAATTTTGTTAGATATGAGTAAACATGCTAATGGTAGGGGCATAAATACAGGGATTGTGCCCCCAGTGAAAACCAAAAGTTGGTCTCTGGGCGCAAAAAAGTCAGTCTCAAATCCAGTTTAGCATGCTTTTGTAACAAAAGACCAGAGATGAACAACATTTCAAGTGAAAAGATTGCCCGAAGTGTCTACTGAGTTCCAAATATTTGATCGAATGCCCAAAAAGTTTACAAAACTTTTCGCGCGCTTCGCGCGCATGTAGTGGTATAGTGAAATCCAGTAATGACTTTTTAACAGTACACCAGACATGAACGGCATTTGAAGTGAAAGATTCCCCAATTTTCTACTGAGTTTCCGAATTTTTGATCGAATGTCCGAAAAATTTGCAAAAAGTTTTGCGCGCTTCGCGCGCATGTAATGGTTTAGTGGTGTATTTTATGCACCTAAACTGCAACAAATTTCGGGCAACTATTTGAAATTCGGGCAAAAAATTTCAGCCCCCAAAGTGGAAGAGTCCCGTACGCCTTTGATTATTACTACCGTCTTACTTGGTTTTGAAAGGAGTAGGTTAACTTTAAAGGTCAAGTGTAGAAAAGTGTTAGTCCCTTTGCACTTCGCATGTCCCTTTGCTATCGTGGGGACTTATGAGACCTCACCTCAAAATATTTCAAAACAACCAATTTTGGACCCCAGCCACTAAATTATTAAAAACATTGAATGTTTACGCTTCCTCTAGCTTATAGACCTGGAACAACGTTAAAGTTAGCTAAAGTATGAAGGCCATCTCACGATAAGCAAGGGGTCCACAGGCCCTTAAAATGTGAAAACAAAAAACGACTTTTAGAAGTAAACATTGCATTTTCAAATGCGTATGTTTTCAAAAATGGGCCAAGTAATGCGGCTTTGACACCACATTCTGTTTGTACAGTTATAAATCACTCCGCGTACGAATTTTCAGCTATTCATCTAATTCATTTGAAAAGATATTAGCTTTCAAAATACCACGAAATGGTACCTTTCTTCCAGAGAAGATGGTAGGCCTTCTGACCAATAGCCTTCTTTTGTGAGGTCTGTAACTTCTGAGACCCTTCAGCTTCAGCAATAAAAATGTCACTGGCATCATTTAATTTTACATAAAACCCTTTAAAGTATTCACTAAGTTACGTGTCTTAAATCTTCAGAAAATAGAACCATTATATGAAGGCATTGAAATCCTTAATGGAAAGTTATCATCGACGTCATTGTAACGTCATCACTGTGTTATTTGCAAGGTGACTTGAAACATTTTGTCCAAGATAACCATAAAACATTTTCAATCACAAATATGTCAATGAAACCTTCATTACCTACATCTTTCGAGGTAAGTAGAGAAAAACTATGTAAAAAGCCGCCATTTTGGATTTGACCTAATTTCAGCACTTTCCTGGGTACATTATACACCTCAACTAATACAAAATTGCATAAAATTCACTGTAGGAACTTTTTTAGGGTCAACCCCTATTTACCCGACTATACATATCTCTTTCAGTTGTCAGTGTACAACCTCCTTGGTTTTAATGAACCTGAAGTAAATTTTCTTCGACAATTGGGTCTTTTATATCTCCTTATCTTAGGCTGTATCGTACCTAGCTAAGGTCATCGTCTCGAAGAAAAATTATAATTGGAGTGTTTAGTGAGCCAGATGTATTACCGAGGATTAACCTGCTGAGATGTTTATATCGGACAATTGTGAGTTCAATGTACCCTAACTTTCACACTTTCCGTCAACTTGTTGCATATGACTGGGCTAATTGCTGATTCGATGGGCTTCCGATCGTCGCAAGGAAAGTTTGCGCACCTCAGAATAAACAATTCTCAAGATGTGTAGCTTCAAGGTAATCAAAACGTTAGAAACCATTGAGTTCCATTTTTCTCACACATCACTTAACGTTAGGGCTAGGAACAGGGAGTTGCTATTTGACAAACAGCAACTCCCTGCTAGGAATAGAGAAGCAAGTTGGTTTGTGAAGCCTAAAAGGGATACTGAACAAACCGAGTCCGCTCCCGAGGTACAAGGTACACGGAATTCTCTAAGTTTCTTAACAGCTTCTTTTTAGGACATATGCATCCCAGTACTTGATATACCGCTTCTATGGTTTGTTTTCAACACGGACAAATTCATCTGAAACAGAGGGTCTACAACCACTACTTCCATCATACGTCGGTACAGAGGCGCCGACTTGGCACTGGCCACAGGGGCAAAATTTGCCATTACCCAATAGGTGTCAGCGGAAAACAAAACAAGTTGCATCTGCAGCGTGAAAAGTCTGACAAGGTAAGCTACGGTGATTATTAATTTTTGACTCTTTATAAAAATATGGAGAAATTTCGTGTGAGGCTGAAACTGAGGCTGAATGTGATGTTGAATGCAAGGCTGAATATGAGGCTGAATCTGAGGCAGAATGTGAGACTTAATGTGGGGCTGTGTGAGGCTGAATCCTGTGCTAGCTTCGATCAGAATGTGAGGCCGAATGTGAGGCTGAATGTGAGGCTGAATGTGAGGCCGAATGTGAGGCCGAGTCTGAGGCTGAATGTGAGGCCGAATCCGACGCTGAATGTGAGGTTGAATCTGACACTGAATCAGAGGTTGAATGATAGGCTAAATGCGAGACTGAATGTGAGGGTGAATGCGGGGCTGAATGTGAGGCTGAATGTGATGCTGAATTTGAGGCTGAATGTGATGCCGAAAGTGAGGCTGAATATGAGGCTGAATGTGGGGCCGAATGTGAGGTTGAATGAGAAGCTGAATATGAGGCTGAATATGAGGCTGAATGTGAGGCCGAATGTGAGGCTGAATCTGAGGCTGAATGAGAGGCTGAATCTGAATGTGAGGCTGAATCCTGTGCTAGCTTCAGAATGTGAGGCTGAATGTGAGGCTGAATCTGAATGTGAGGCTGAATCCTGTGCTAGTTTCAGAATGTGAGGCTGAATGTGAGGCTGAATCTGAATGTGAGGCTGAATCCTGTGCTAGCTTCAGAATGTGAGGCTGAATCTGAGGCTGAATCTGAATGTGAGGCTGAATCCTGTGCTAGCTTCAGAATGTGAGGCTGAATGTGAGGCTGAATCTGAATGTGAGGCTGAATCCTGTGCTAGCTTCAGAATGTGAGGCTGAATCCTGTGCCAGCTTCAGAATGTGAGGCTGAATGTGAGGCTGAATCTGAATGTGAGGCTGAATCCTGTGCTAGCTTCAGAATGTGAGGCTGAATCCTGTGCTAGCTTCAGACTGGTATTCCCAAATCGGACCGGTGCTGTCAAAGCTATGCGGAGCTAGTTACCAGATGATCCCCCACCTGTAGTATTGTAATAATAAGAAAAAGGAACACAGTTTGCTACGGAGGTTTTACAGAGTGGCAACATCAAGTCGATAAAAGAAGCTAGTGACAGTAGGTTCAGCGTGACATTGGCTACAGTATTCTATATGGCTATTATATGCAGTGGCGGATCCAGGAATTTGCAGTGGGGGGGGGGGGTCTGCATGTGGATGGGACACCAAATGTTCACTGAGCGAAGCGCCACCATGTGTATGACTCATAGGCGTAGGAAGCTTTTCGAGGCTGGGGGCTGAACCTTGTTTTGGATCGCCGTCCTGGGGGAGGGGTCTAAGGGGAGGGGGTTCCCGCTCCCCTTTGGAAAATTTTTGGGTATTTGAGGGTCCTCAGATGCAATTTGGTGCAACATTTTAGACAAACTTTAAGGAAAATTACTGCAAATTTTTGACATTTTTTACAGAAGAGACAAATAAGAGGATTTTGCCCTTGGACTTGGGGGCGGATGCATACTTCAGCCTCCCCACATTTTTGACTGGGGGGCTAAAGCCTTCCCCAGCCCCCGCTTCCTATGCCTATGGTATGGCTATTTTTAGCCTCTGATGCCTATTAGAATTCAGGAAATGGCACTTTCCAGACCTTCCCAGACCTATTGGAGTTTAAATGTTATGTGCCAAAATCAACATGCTGAGCTACTTTATAATCGCATACTTTTTTAAAGACGTACTTGCAGAAGTAGGCTGACATAGCCTACATACTTGCGTCACTACCTGGGTTTGATGGGACTGGGAGTATAAAATGGAATGAAAAAATGGAAGAAGAAGGCACTATATCGACAAGCGTACAAAATCTCTAATAAAACCACGACAATTATAATTGTGCTAAAAACAAAAAACAATCCTGATCAAATTATTTTTAGTATATCAATAATATGCAATCCTGACATCTGAAGGAGATGTAAAATCCTGACAAAAATACAAATACATTAGGCTACCTTAAGTTAACAATCAGATTATAGGATCAACAAAGACACACATGTGATGTCACAAACAGCGTTACCAACGGCCTTTGGTGGAAAAAGCTAGATTTAGCATTCGCCATTGCGCAATGTATAAACAAAACGGGAATATCTCAAATGAATGATAAGGAAGATAGATATTTACATTTTTCATTTGATTGAAGAATATGACACAAAAATACGGTAATCAGATAATATAACAACTAGGCCTATCATTGTATTTTAAAAGGTTATTAGGCCTAGGTTACGATTAGCCTGGCTATCTATACAACTTTTACCATCCCGGTGGGGGGTATGCATACACCCATCCCCCCTCTGGATCCGCCAATGATTATACGGCTCAGACAGAAGCGGTTCGTTCGGCCTTTGCCATCATGATCACGTGTCTAGATAAATTTTCGCTCTCTGACTGACACTAGTCGAAACCTTATTCAATTTAACGTAAAGTTTTCCTAATCTAGTCGGAATTCCACCTAAAACTGGTAATTTTCTGTCAACTTTAGTTGCAGATAGAGGAAGGATTTTGTTTCTTTTGATTTATATTTCATTATTCAAAATTCACATACTGCCGAAAATTTTCTTAGCACACTCCCAGAAAGCTCAAAGATGTTGGGCTAACATTCAGTTGGGAAATTGGTTGGCCAAGCGGTTGGACTAATGTTATCTGGATGGGTGAGTTCCCATTGGGAAATGGTTGAGCCTACAAACAATTTTATCATGATGGACCAACATTTTGCCTACCAGGGTTATGCCATTGGGCCAACGTTGGCAAATACGTTCCCCCAACAGTTACTTCCAACATCTGGTCAACGTTGGCTAACAACGAGTGCATGGTCTCAACCGTTAGCTGGCAAACATTTGGCCAATGGTTTAGCTGGTTAACATAAGCACAATGTTGCACCAACTAAACTTTGCCTCGAACGATTTCCAAAACTTCTCGTTATTAACTGCTTATTTTGGGAATCCATATCTCAAAGAAGACTACCTTCTACAAGTTCCAAAAGCTACCAGCATTGCTAATGTTCTTTTTCTCTTTCTCTTGTTCTTTGATAATTTTCCAAAGTCCCCTCGATTCTCTGGCGAAAAGCCAAGGGGCCCGGGCGAAACCAAACATTATCCCCGAAGGAGCTACGTCCCCGAGGGGACAACAAACTTAACTGGCCAACCTCTCGACCCTCAGACACCAGACCTTTAGCATTGCTATAATGTTAGCCACTTTCATCATTTTTTTTTTCAAAGTAACCTCGACTTTCTGGCGAAGAGCCATGGGGCGAAAGCAAAAGTTACTCTCGAACTAACGAGTTCTGCTCCGCAACGGAGCTACGTCCCCCAAGGGACAACAAACCTGTCGGACTGACCAACCTCTCGACCCTCAGACCTCTACATCATGGGTTTGTTACGAGCGGTCCCATTCTTGACTGGCTGAAAATAACAGATACTATACATGATCTTAGCTAAAAGGCCGAGAAGCGAACTGGCTGAAAAGAACAGATACTGCCAAGTCCCCGCAAAGACTGAACTTTTTTTCCAAAAGTCCCTGACTCTCTGGCGAAGAGCCAGGGGCGAAAACCAAACAATACCCCCGAAGGAGTTCTGCTCCCTGAAGGAGTAACAACATCCCCAAGGGACAAACTATGAATTAAGTGACCCACCCGACAGTGAAGCTTTTTTTCCAAAAGTCCCCTGACTCTCTGGCGAAAAGTCCCCTGACTCTCTGGCGAAGAGCCAGGGGCGAAAACCAAACAATACTCCCGAAGGAGTTCTGCTCCTCGAAGGAGTAACAACGTCCCCAAGGGACAAACTTTGACTTAACTGACACCACCTGACAGTGGTCCCGTTCTAGACTCGGGCTGAATAGAACAGGTCCCACCTGGGAGCTCCGCCGTCGTGATCACGGCGACAGTGAAGCAAATCTAAAACGTACCCCGAAAAGACTGACCAACCTCTCGACTACGCTTATTTCGAAATTCATAGTTTATAATTATCTTGGTTTGGCTATTATATAGTCAGTGAAACTCGTTTGTTAGTATTAACTATTAATAACACAATTTTCTTCATTATATTTCAATTTCTTCTTCTGTATGTTATTTTGCACGACTGAGAAATATGATTTCCCACCTGCGAGAAATGACCATTGCCTGCCACAATTTATTTCAATTAGATCTGCATTAGGTATAAACACAAATCTCGTTTGAAAAGTTCGGAATGCTCCATTCAGATGAAAGGTGTATAAACCTAGTGTTCCAATAGAATTTCACAGCCTTTTAAACATTTTTCTCAAATCGTCCTAGGAAAAATTCGCACAGTGTAAGTGAATGTTTTGCATAATATTCACTGTGAATGTAAACTTTAGACATAGCTTTTCTTAAAAGAATTCTGAGGTTGGCTTGATACCAAAAATTACCAGCTTAGTATAGCCAATTACGCTATGTGCTATCTGGGCTTTTACCTGAGCAAAGTGTGGAGGATCCACTAAAAGCAAAGATTGCCGATGGTAGCCAGCCGAAATACCAATTCCCTGGAAGATCCACCAGAAACACTCTACAAAGAGAAAGCAGAAAGAAAGGGGACAAACGAGCGGACTGACAGGGAAAAAAACAAAAGAAATGTGAAGGGAAGCAATAAACATAAACTATGAGGTACACTCTCGTCAATGTGGCAATTTGATGCAAATTGACGACTCGCATAGTTGGTAGTATCTTGGCAACATGACAAAATTCAGAAAAGTACGGAAACGTTAAGGTGCCGTCAAATTACAAACTTAGTTCCTGTATTATCTTAAAGGCAGATTTTCATCACCCCAGACCAGTGGCGTAGCCAGGGGGGACAGGGGGCGAGTTGCCCCCTCTGGAAAAATCTTGGGGGAAATTTTGAAGTGAATATATGGTGAAATTTTCGCATGATCTGGTAAAATTTTAAATTTTTCAACCAGTACACTTATTTAAAAGTATATGCCACACTGGCACAACCAGTCCTCATTAAGGTTTTCAGAGATGGAATGATGACACCATGCTTATAGTTGTACTAGTTATGTTTTACTATCTGTTTTATACAGCATGGGATCTCTGGACCTCTGACAAGGGACTCTGTCCTTTTACTGTATACTTAAAATGTTTCTTGATAATTAAAGCAGCAGCATTGTGGTATATGCAGTTTGTTAGAATGGGTCAAGTGCTATACTCTGCTACAAGGGCAGGTCCTCGTAAAATTTGGACTGATTGTGGGGAATGTGGTGAACTGATGAAGGGAAAGGTATACCAGGGTTCACTTAATTACTGTACTTCACCTATTGTGATTCTGATCTACCAGTAGGACTCAAGAAAAATTCACCAAGACCTGAAGAGAAGCAAGATAAAAAAGCTTCCTAAAAAAATAGAAATTCTTGGTGATGTATTCAGTTTATATTTAGCACCAAATGTGGCACCATTTTGCGTCTAGCCCACCTTATATGAGCAAAAATTTTCCAAAGGGGAGGGGGACACCCCCTCCCCTTAGACCCCTCCCCCAATACGGCGATCAGTCACATCAGCCAGGTCAGAGGAAAGCACCTGCGGAGAACACTAATTATTAGGAGGCAGGTCACTAATTGGGGGAAATCTTGGTGCTCTTGCCCCCCTGACAAAAAACCTGGCTACGCCACTGCCCCAGACAGTTCCAATTCTCCCAACCTACTTACTTCTAGCCCCTCCCACATCTAACTAAAACTCGTCTTTACCCAGACATAATCCTAGTTTATTGCTTCAGGGCATACACAAGTGAGCATACAAGTCCTTAACGTGTAATCAGAACACTCTCAGTGCATGCTGTGTAACATGAGGCACTCTGCATTTTTTGAATTTGATGTCAATCAAAGAGCTGTACCTATTGTGACTTTTGAAATAGATAAGGTGAAATTGTAGTTTGGGGTGACGAGGGACTGCCTTTAACATTTTGCAACAAAATGATGAAATGTTCAATTATCATCGTAACATTTTGCAGTTAAATGATGAATCACAAATTCAGCATATTTCAACAATTCAACATTTCGCAGAAAATTGATGAATTACTCACTTATTGAAACTCAACAAATAGACATTTTGCAGAAAATTGACGAATTACTCACTTATTGAAACTCAACAAATTGACATTTTGCAAAAACACTGATGAATTACGCATTTATATCATCTCACCAATTTTACATTTTGCAACAAAATGATAAATTACTAATTTAACGGAACTCTACAATTTAACAATTTGCAGAAAAATGATGAATTACTCACTTACCAAATGTTATCAATTCAACAATTTGCAGAAAAATGACGAATTACACATTTACCAGATCTCAACAATTTAACAATATGCAGAAAAATGATGAATTTCTCACTAACAATATGTCATTAATTTATCATATAGCAGAAAAATGTAGAATTACTCACATTCCAAATTTCATCAATTTAACATTTTGCAGAAAAATGATAAATTACTCAGTTATCAGATCTCAGCAATTTAACAGTTTTCAGCAAAATGACGATTTACTCATTTACAAGATGTCAACAATTTAACATTTTGCAGAAAATTGATGAAGTACTTACTCATTGAAACTCAACAAGTTGACATTTTGCAGAAAATTGATAAATTACGCATTTAAATCATCTCATCAATTCAGCATTTTGCAAAAAATGATGAATTACCCACTTATTGGAACCCAACAATTAAACAATTTGCAGAAAAATGACGAATTACACATTTACCAGATGTCAACAAATTAACATTTTGCAGAAAAATGGTGAATGACACACTCATACCAGATATCATCAATTCAACTATTTGCAGAAAAATGACGAATAACGAACTTGTTCAAAATTATTATTCCCACATTTTAAAGGAGTATAGTAAAGTGCGTTTTCTTAAAAAGAAGTCAATGAAACCTGTTTTTACCCAAAGTTTCTCTGGGACTGTGTGTTAGAGGCCACCCGACCTCTTCGTGTGGGGGCGTAACACTTGCAGAACAGGGACCCTGGAGACGGGGGGGGGGCTACGGGGCTAGGCCCCCGCAGTTCTTCTGCCGTGTGCATTTTAGGCAATCCCAAGCCCTACCCGTGGATAGGGAATCGCAGTTCTTGATAAATTTTCCGGGGATGCTTCGTATGAGCCTTACATAAATTGATGTCTCGTAAATCAGTGTCGTATCCAGGGGGACCAGCAGGCCATACCCCCCATTGAAGAATGAGGAAAAATAAAAAAGAGAACAAATGCGAGAAAAATGAAGAGAGAAAAGAAAAAGATTGAGCGAGAAACGAGAAGAAACTTTCCAATGATCCAAAAGGCGTTTAAGCTATAGATCCATAAAGGAGGTATGGTGAGGTGTGTTATCGACCGAATGATGAATCTATTGAAATCATTTTCTATCACAATTTAATGTTCTTAACTATCAGAATTTTTGCAAATCCTTCTCCAACCTTTAAAATTTTTGCTCGCTCCGTGCGCTACAAACCTTACCTCAGTGTTGTTTTCATTATCAATACCTTCCCATAGGAACTTTCGGACTGAGAAGCACAGCGGTTAAAAGTTGAAAGCTGTTTACGAGTTACCAGGTAATAGACTAACTTTTCGAGTGGCATGTAGATTTGTTGGGTAATTGAAAGTGTCTCGATGCAGGGCGTAAATGCAGGATTTGTTGTAGAAATTTGATTGACTGAAAAATTTATGAGCGCCTCGTGCGCATGCATTCGTCACTGTGTGCACTGGGTCGCGATAAGCTGGTGATTGGTAATAGGCTACACTTACGACGAAGAAGCATTCTGAAACGCGTTTGTTAGTCCTTCACCACGTTTGCTGTATACCGTCAGAAAGGTTTGATATCACCTTTCTACATCTGTAGGCCTACCCCCACTTCCCTCCCATTTCCCATTGCTCAGGGAAGCTGGAAGCTGATCGTCTGGATTTTCGTTCAAAATAAAAATACGACTGTTGGAATGTGTTTGGCGTCATACTTGATAGTACCATTTGGATATCAGGTAATCATTGCTCCATTTTATTTAACTAATCCATAGCTTCCAGGTGGCCATATACAGGTATCTGCTAGCCTTATAGATGCTTTTTACAATGCACAATGGAGAAAAGGAAATTTTTTAGTAATAGTCCAAGAATGTTTCTGTGGACTCCATACATGTATTTTTGCATAAAACTTCCCCAATAGAGAGTAGAGTAGCAACAAGGTGTGTGTGTGTGGGGGGAGGGGGGGGGAGGCTTCAGCTTTCTTGACAGCGTATCCTTCTCTTAGACAGCAGACAGGTAATCTCGTGTTCCATCATAAAAAAAAAATAGAATTCACTACATTATGGACATTTTCTAGCCATATATGATCAGTTCCAAATAAATCCCAAAGTTAACACCATTTTGCATCTAAGCATGCTTAACATAACAAAAAATTCTCAGAGGGATAGGCACCCACCTCCCTTTAGACCGTATAAAAAGTGCAATTTACGTAGAATTGGGGATCTGAAGTGGCATAACGACACTGTTGTGCACCCTCTCTTCATCACCAAACTCTGGCGGCCCCACTGGAAGGGGAAAGCTTGCTGGAAAATATTTCTCATACGGAAAACGAAATATTGATTTCTGGAGGAGCTTAGAAAATACAACGTAAAAACAACAGACAAGATACATAATTAGTAATTGTGAGAGTAAAGTCAATTTCCAGAAAACGAGATTGAACATTTTTAGATAATGTCGGACATATTTTGCCCACCTCCCCCATATATAAAGTGCTAGATATGACCCTGGTATCATTAGTACTGCTGTGCTGCTGTGGGTGGAAAAACTTTGGTGGCTCTAACTCGTTATTTCTTAGGATAGCTTGACTAAATGGCTATTTCTAAAACTTTCGCTACACCTCTCGCTGTTTACTGTCCCCACCAACTACCACCACGCAAATTGACTGACGGTCATTGTATTAAATTGAAATCATCATATCAGAAATATTTCATTTGCATTTCAAATCACATCTGGAGGATTTTCTCAAGAAATGGTCCAGAATAGCTACAAAAGCCCAACAAATGTCATCAAATGTCGTTTAAAGTTGGAGCTAAAATGTATCATTTTAATGCTGACAACTTCGTAAATAAACCAGAGCAATCGTGGGTTTGGCCCTAGACCTCCACCAAGGTCTTTTTCTTGGTACGGTAATCCCCAACTGGTCGTGGCGTTCCGCTGAGAAAATGTCTCGAAGAACCCTTTGAGGAAGAGCCATGAGCCTTTCTGGGAAAATTCTTGGATATTCCGCCACCTCTCCACCGACAAGCCACCCGGCACCATCAAAGTAATCGTCGTTCCGTCAAAATTAGGTTGTAACAAAAATGTGGTTAAATTGTGGTCACAGTGACTTGTTAAGTTCGCATAGTGATAAGGTCATTTGAATATTAAATGCTTCATTTCAATGTCCACAATTTTGTTGCTACTCTAGATTTTCAGGATCATTCTGCAAGTGCTACCCCCCCCCCACACACACACACACACACTTTAGGAGGTCGAATGGCAGCTAACACACAGTCAAAGAGAAACTTGGGTAGAAAACAGGTTTCATTGATTCCTTTTAAGTAAACGCACTTTACTCTACTCTACTATACTCCTTTAAAATGTGGGAATAATAATTTTGAACAAGTTCGTTATTCGTCATTTTTCTGCAAATTGTTGAATTGATGATATCTGGTATGAGTGAGTAATTCACCATTTTTCTGCAAAATGTTAAATTGTTGACATCTGGTAAATGTGTAATTCGTCATTTTTCTGCAAATTGTTCAATTGTTGAGATTTGGTAAGTGAGTAATTCATCATTTTTCTGCAAAATGTTTAATTGTTGAGTTCCCATAAGTGTGTAATTCATCTTTTTTTTTTTTTTTGCAAAATGCTGAACTGATGAGATGATTTAAATGCGTAATTCATCACTTTTCTGGAAAATGTTAAATTGCTTATATCCGATAAATAAGTAAATATTCATTTTGTTGGAAAATGTAGAATTGATGAAATCTTCTAAGTGCGTAATTCATCTTTTTTCTGCAAAATGTTGAATTGATGATATCTAGTAAGTGAGTAATTCATCATTTTTCTGCAAATTGTCAAATTGTTGACATCTTGTAAATGAGTAAATCGTCATTTTGCTGAAAACTGTTAAATTGCTGAGATCTGATAACTGAGTAATTTCTGCAAAATGTTAAATTGATGAAATTTGGAATGTGAGTAATTCTACATTTTTCTGCTATATGATTAATTAATGACATTTGGTTAGTGAGAAATTCATCATTTTTCTGCATATTGTTAAATTGTTGAGATCTGGTAAATGTGTAATTCGTCATTTTTCTGCAAATAGTTGAATTGATAACATTTGGTAAGTGAGTAATTCATCATTTTTCTGCAAATTGTTAAATTGTAGAGTTCCGTTAAATTAGTTATTTATCATTTTGTTGCAAAATGTAAAATTGGTGAGATGATATAAATGCGTAATTCATCAGTTTTTTTGCAAAATGTCAATTTGTTGAGTTTCAATAAGTGAGTAATTCATCAATTTTCTGCGAAATGTTGAATTGTTGAAATATGCTGAATTTGTGATTCATCATTTAACTGCAAAATGTTACGATGATAATTGAACATTTCATCATTTTGTTGCAAAATGTTAAGATAGTGCAGGAACTAAGTTTGTAATTTGAAGGCACCTTAACGTTTCTACGGAAGCTTAAAAGTGCCATCGAGATCACACGATCTTTTCCCATGTAAGTTGACATTTTTCAAAAAAATGTTCAGATCACAAGATAATATCTTTACAAAAAACAGAAAAATGGTGAATTGCCTACTTCAAAAGATCTTGTGATTGTAACAATTTTCGTCAAAATGATGAATTGACTGTTTCCACCATCTCGTGATTTCAACAATTTTCTGCATGTTAATTTATTCATTTCTTCTCAAGTAAGCAATTCAACAATTTTCTGCAAAATGTTAACTTATTCACTTCTTCTAAAGTGAACAATTAAACATTTTTCTGCAAAATGTTAACATATTCGCTTCTTCACAAGTGAACAATTACACATTTTTCTGCAAAATGTTAACTTATTCATTTCTGCTCAAGTGAGCAATTCAACAATTTTCTTCAAAATGTTAACTTATTCACTTCTTCTCAAGTAAGCAATCCAACAATTTTTTGCAAAATGTTAACTTATTCACTTTTTCTCAAGTCAAAATTTCAAAAATTTTCTGCAAAATGTTAACTTATTCATTTCTGCTCAAGTGAACAATTTAACACTACGTAAGCGTACGGAAGCGTATAAATGCCACAACATCACAAAGAAATAACCTAGCAATTTGCAATAACGATCCTTGACTGAAGATCTAAATTAGTAAACATCGTGACATATGCAGTGTGGGCCCGAATAGCTGCACTGAAATTTAGTAACAATTTCGTGTTAAAGAGTCACATTTTTTTGTAATCTAGAGGGATTGAGAGGCAAAGTTTTCACCATACAGACCTTGCTGAATGAATACAGAAGACAAGCTGTCAGGTGACGTGCTATTGTGCACAGTGGCACCAGCTGTTGCAGGCAAAGTAGCGGCGTGCATACCCTATTCGATTTCGAAACTGTCTGAAAAGTTTTAAAATGAACTCAAAAGGCTTTCAAGCTACAGGCAGTGGCGTCGGCGCAGTGCGCAATGGGTGACGTGTGTCCTCCTCCCCCATTGATTCTTGAAAATTTTTTAAATGGTCCCAAAAGTCGTTTAAGCTACAGATTGCTGTGGAGGGTGGAGGGTGAGATGTATTTTTGATGATTGGTTCATTTCTTCTAACCATTTTCTTTCACAACCTGTTCTCAAACAACCATAAATTTTGGAAATTCTTGACAAATTCCAAATTTTCGCACGCTCCGCTAGCGTCAAGCCTTCTGTCAGATTTGTCCTTATTATCAATAGCTTTCGGTAACTACTCACAGGGGAACAAAGGAACAAAAGTGCTTTTTAAGAATACTCAGTCAGAAAATTCGTTTCTGAATAGCATAGGTTGGTGGGAAAGTGAGTGTGCGATGCAGGTTCTGAATGCAGGTTTTGTCATGGACTAATATTTTATTCAAAACTTCGACGCGCTTCGCGCGCATACGACAGGGTTTACACCCGATTTCATATACCATTGACAAAGCTATGACGAAAGAAATTATTCCAATGCAAACATTTTTCTAAAAAGTACATCTTTCATGTACGGCTCTCATCATTATGGGATCTTTGACTAATCTAGTCTAGCATATGGTTTGAAAGATTGAAAGTTAGTAATTGTCGTTACTTATTTTCCAAACATTTCTACCGCGACATTCAATAACGACGAAAATCTTTTCTGAAACGAATTTTGCCTGTCCACCATCCCTCTTGCTATACCTAAAAAGAAGGTGATACCGTATATCATATCTCCTCCCCATATGGATGTCGGGTAGTGAGAACCCCGTTGGTCTCTCTTTTGCATACTGTAACTAATTCAGAACTCCCCTGAGGCTCTATACTGTTCTCCAATCTTGGATATCCTTTTAAAATGTAAAGGAAAAATTTTCATTATAGTCCAAGAATGTGTCTGTGGATTCCACGCAGGTATAATTGCGTGTACAATTTTCCCTATAGGAGTGGATCATGGGGGACGGGGGGACGCGTCCCCCTCACTTTTTGGAAGGGGGACATCGTCAAAAAATTCCCTCCCTTTTTCAAAAATGATGGAACGGACTGCAACTATGACCAGGAAAACGAAATTTTTAGAAGAAAAATAACCTAAATATCCTACACTTTTGTTGCACCAAATCGCATCTGAGGGCATTCAGTTCTAGAAAAATGTCCCATAGACCCCTCCCCGATGCCGACGATCACAAAAGTTATTGCCTCCCCGTGATGCAAATTCTGGCTACCACCACTGCTTCTTCCAACAGGATGGCGATTCACAAATGTGAAAAAGTCCCCCCACCCCCCGCAACACACACTTTTGGAGATGGATCCACGCCCATGATTTTTCCTGGGACTTAAGGAGGTTTGAAGAAAATATATTAACCGTCTCTTACTTCCCTTTTTCACCCGAACAAAAATTAGAATTCACTAAATTGTGGACATTTTTAAATATCCAATCACTTTACAATAACCCAAAGATACCACCTTTTGGCATATAGGCCCGCTAAAATTTTATAAAATTAACAAAAATTTCTCAATGGGGGGGGGGTTAAAACCCTCCCTGGGATTGCGCACTCTCATGTACTAACAAGAAAAGGCTATCCCATGCACTCTTGTATACAGTGTATACAAAATAACACTGCCTAAAAAGGCACGGTTTAGCAGTTATCTGCGGTTCTCCCAATCACCAACTCCCGCCGGCAGCGCAATTTTTTTTCCCACGAGGTTATGGGCAAATCACGCCAATGGACCAATCAGCGTCTTGGAAATAGGCCACACCCCTAATTCCAAAATGACAGCTTTTGAACCATTTTTTTGTAATTCTGACGCCAGATTTTGAAAGAGCAGGCCAAATAACCCCAGTCCACCTAACCCTAACCTGAGAAATAACCCCAACCATGATTTAGAAACAAATTTGAAAAAAAATTCAAAATCAGATTTGC
Organism: Holothuria leucospilota; assembly: GCA_029531755.1. Taxonomy (NCBI): domain Eukaryota; kingdom Metazoa; phylum Echinodermata; class Holothuroidea; order Aspidochirotida; family Holothuriidae; genus Holothuria; species Holothuria leucospilota. The sequence goes on along the minus strand of JAIZAY010000507.1, from coordinate 18,187 downwards.
CCATAACCTCGTGGGAAAAAAATTAGGCCCGCCGGCACCATCGGTCATAGATTTCTGAAGGGTATACCCTTCAGAAAGCCAAAAAGAAGGTAATATATCATCTCTCCTCCCCTATGGATATCAGGTTGTGAGAGTCCTGTTGGCCCCCCTTTTTAGTGTACAATTAATGCAGAGCTACCGGGGGGCTCTATACCGAAAATTTTCGGCGCGCTTCGCGCGCAATTGTTTATGCTTACGAAGAGAGGTACCTTTTTATTGAGTGATCGATTTATTTTATCACATTTTGCCAAAAATCTTTTGAAATCTTTCACCATTTTTGCAAAGTCTTCTCAATATTTCTTGATTTTCGCTTGATCTGCGCACTTTTAGCCTTGAATTGCTCCTTTAACTATCAATAAGGTCCCAAATGTATTCGCATAACTCATCGGTGGGGTTCTACATAAACGTGATTTCAGAGGAGCCAGGACTGAAAGGATGTAAAGCAACTGATATTCATTTTTTCACCCTTCTTACGAAAACTGAAAATTTAGTATCGAACTCACCTTCTAATTGATAGACACACAAAAAGGGAATTGACATAGTCATAGCAATGGTTTTAAATGTAAATTCAAATTTTCGGCGCGCGTTGCGCGCAATATTTTCTTCTGACGTCCTATACCCGAATACCGTATAACGAAAATAAAACACTCTTTAGGGCTAAAATCATTTCAAGTTACCGACACGGGCTCATAATGTTGGCGTGTAAGTTTTAAGATATCTTAGATTATCCGGAACTTCGCCAGGTACATATAGTAACTTATACCAGGGAGCTGCTTATACTGAGCCATACATATCAAATTCCACGCAACATGAAAAGGCATAAAATCTCACTGACACAAGAACTGGAGCCGATTTCTGTGCCCTTAAAATGCAATATTGCGAGAGATTCAGGGGGCTTCGCCCCCTGGACCCCGCCAGGGGCCCTAACGCGGGCCCCTGGACCCCACGCGTAGGAACTCGCGCTTCGCGCTCGTGGTGCACCTTCGGTGGACATGAGATTTTCCATCTTGGGCCCCTGCCCCCCCCCAAAAAAAAAAATTTCTGGATCTGCGCCTGAGTAGCACGTTCTGTCCTTCTTGAAATAAGAATTGGAAATACAGTGAACATGAAGGATGGGCGCAAAGCGCCCCGAAAAAGAGACTTTTAAAGACCGTTTGGTGATGATTTTAGACATGGCATCTACAGAAGGAGTCGAAAGGGCGAATTCCTTTCGCAACCATCAGAATACAAAATGTACGCACTTTCAAGTTTACAGCAAACGCTAACGCTCCTGACGTAGGAATTTTTGTAGTGGAAAACTAGCGCCTACTGCACCGACCCGACTTTTACGTGACAGTGAAAACCAGTCGGCTCGGTTACAGTAGGTGTGTGCGAAATCAGAAAACGGCACATTGTTCTCGACCCCATGTGACATGTAACTTAAAAACATGAGACAGCCTTTTGAATGTATCCACCTAGTCAATGTGTTCAGAGATGCCAAGGTGAGTGAGTGGCTGGGCGTGAGATAATGTAAGGCGACTCATGATAACCGTTTGCAGTTTCAGTTTCAGTTTATTCTCAGTTCATCCTCAATATGAGGTATAAGAGACTTAGGTAACTACAAAAGATACATAACACAGTTTGTAACAAAAAGCATAATGCTTCAAGATAAGTAATAAAAAAATAAATAAATAAATAAAAAATAAATAAAAAAAAATAAAAAATAATAAATAATAATAATACACAAAAAGGAGAGAAAAAAGAAAGGAAACAAAAATACGTGAAATTGCAAACTTAGAAACCTACAAATGACGTCAGATCAGAATAAGACACTAAAGAGTGCAATTCGATAATAGGGAACATACTACAATATAACTCAGAGAGTAGTTCAGGCTTCAGTTCTGATTGGTAAAGTTCATTTATGGGATGTTTTAGAAACTGTGAATTATTTTCCCGCAAAATATACTTCAATTTACTAAGGACTTAATGTTTCCTTTTTGGAAAAGCTGCCTCATTTTTAAGGCACTGGCATTTCTTCTATAGTAGGGCTTAATATAGTTACATCTCTCTACTGATAATTTTGGGCTTTCAAAAATGTAATAAAATTCATCACCTAACTTATCCTGAGAACAAAGGGTACAAATTCTATCATTGAACAAAATATTCTGGTATCTTCCAGGGCAGGCCGCACAGAAGCGTTGATAGCGCTATCAACACCAATAGCAGTACGATTCAGCACTGCTATTGGTGCTGGTAGCGCTATCAACGCTTCTGTGCGGCCTGCCCAGTTACTGAGGGAATTTTACTATTACTACAACGAAATCTGCATAAGTTTATACGATTAGTAGCTGAGAGGGTTGTGAGGTATTTTTCAAGTTTCAAATCAGTTTTAAATATTCTATATTTGTTACATTGACTATTATCATGAACTTCGGTGGACCATTCTTGCTTAGAAATGTCACTTAATCTTAGTTTAACGGTTTTTTCCAACCAAGGGTAATTTACGGTAGGGGATCTCATAGAACCTGCAATTGACAAATTATTATCATGGTTGTTCCATACAAATGGCATTCCAACTCTGTTAAATATGTCATGTACCTTTTTAATCCAGGGAGAGCTATAAATACCTTTATCATGAAGAATTCGCAAGAATGTATACATAAGATGTGCTAACTTGTGATCACTGCTATTTACTGTCCTACCCCAAAATTCAACCATTCTTAGATCAATTATATCTGCAACCTTGTAACGTCCTAGCTCACCATAAGTCATACAATTTGGGGTACTTTTCTTAACCTTTAAGATCTGTTTACAAAAATTGAAGTGAAATGCTTCCAATTGTTTGACGTCTTCGTAACCCCAAGTTTCACAACCATACAGTAACACAGGTAAAACAATTTGATCAAACAACTGTAGCAATAAATCTAATGGCAAATTAAGATTATACGACTTAGTAAGTAAACTGTCAAGTGTTTTTCTAGCGGAATTTACTTGCTTACATTTAGCCTTGGTAAACTTATTATTATAATTAAAAGTGACACCCAAATAGTTGTACTCATCAACGACATTAACAATTTTCCCTGCCAAATGAAATGTTGGAACTTTCCTAACTTTCCCTTTCGAAAAAATAACAATCTTAGACTTACTCGTGTTAACAGACATATGCCAGGCATTACAGTAATCTTCTACCCCTTTTAACGCTAGTTTCATATCGGACTCAGTTTCAGCAAGGACAATAGTATCATCAGCATAGAGTAGCGTGAATAACTTAATAAAAACATGGACATCTTCGTCGCTTAAGTGTTCACACATTGATTGTGATAAATGATCTAATCCGTTATAGTAATAACTAATGAACTCACCGAAATCGTTAAGAAAAATAGAGAATAACACTGGTGATAAGTTCTCACCTTGCCTTACCCCTACATTACAATTAAAAAGATTAGACCTTTCCCCCCTCGTTGATAACACATGACTTCGCATTTCTGTAAAGAGTATAAAGTACATCGAGGACTTTACCATTTATGTTATAAGAGATTAATTTTGCCCATAGAGAGGTCCTATCCACCAGATCAAAAGCTTTTTTGTAGTCAATAAATGCGCAATATACACGCTTCTTACAATGGAGATAATAGTCAACAATAGAGTGCAATAAGAAAATATGATCAATTGTAGAATGATTTTTTCTAAATCCAGCTTGTTCATCACCAAGTAGACCAGTACTTTCAAGGTAGGTTTTAATTCTTTTATTCAAAATAGAAGTAAACAGTTTACCGACACAACTAAGGAGGGTTATTCCACGGTAATTATCTACCTCATTTGACGACCCCTTCCCTTTAAAGATAGGTTTTATGAGACCCACTGTCCAGTCTGTAGGGAGAATACTAGAAGAGAGTACCAAGTTGAATAATTTCGTTATAACTCGAATAATTGGACCAGTACTACACTTTAAACACTCATTTGTAATCAAATCAATACCCGGAGATTTGTTCCTTTTTAAAAGCTTAATTTGCTCAGTGACTTCATTTTCAGTGATATCAGCATTAAGGTCTTCATTAATTGCTGATTCAGAAAAAACTGGCTTTCGGGGCTCTTGGTTATTTTCCTCACAGCTACTCTGACACAACTTCTGAAAGTACGCCTCAAAAACATTAGTAGAAATAGTACAAGGTAATGATTTCTTAGGGTTAGCCACATTAATAACATTCCAATAACCTTTGGGATTAGCTTTTTTCAAGTTCCTAATTTTTTTATGCAAGTTGTCATAATAATGACGTTTAGCTCTCTTCAGGGTTATTTTATACTTCCTAGCATAAATACGGAGCCTATGCCTAGATCTTTCATTCTTACTAACTTTGTGCAATCGCTTTTGGTTTACATATTGGGCTTTCATCATTTTACAATCTGAATTAAACCATGGATGACAATTTCGGATTTTCTTTTTGTTAGATCTGTTTGCCTTGTATGACAGAAATCCAACACTCGAGAGAGCACCAAAAACGTACGAAAATGGCAAAAGAAATCGTAACAAAGGCAGGGACCGCGGAGACGGGGAGGGGTGTACGGAGACTTTAGCCCCCGCACTTTTTCTGCCGCGGGCATATTGAGCCGCCTAAAAGTGCATTTTGGGCTGCATTAAACTGCCTTTATTTTATTGAACATATTTGGCCGCTTCGATGATTAGCCCCCGCACTTCAAGATTGGCTCCGCGGTTTCTGTCAACGTAGGACTATTTTGTATACTACAGTGACAGGGTACCGCGAACGCGATGCTTTAGCTCAGTGCAAGCTTGAAATGCATGCTGTAGTTTTGCGACGTAAGTTGGACTTTACATCGGGAATTTCAGGAAAATTTGAACCTCCGTTTTTCTTTTTTTCCAAAGATAGCTTAGGGTGAGACTGGGTTAATTGAGCGTGAGTTCCGAGGCGTGTCTCAAGCCGGAGTCGCGAGACTTTGTATGCCTGTGTGCTGCGGGTATGCTTAACGTACAATCCGACTGCAACCTGACGCACCTGACTACTAATACCGCCAATTCATCCCCATCGAACAGTCAGGGTGAGTTACATCACATTTCAATAAGGCTGTTGTTTCACGGTGTCGGACATGGTGGCTATTTCATGACAGACAATTATACACACAGGCGGCGGAAGCGGGGGGGGGGGGGACCGGGGGACACGTCCCCCTTAAATTTTTCAGTGAGAGTACGGACCCCTAAAATTTTAGGAGGAAAACCGTCGATTCAAACCAAACTAAAATTAACATCAAACACTTATAACCGTAAATTAATGATGTTCGAAAATTAAGCAGAATGACGGTCCTCCGTAGCAACGAAATATTGCCCGTTGACGACTGGACTGCGACATTTACATTTTCGGCGTCCTCATAAACCTTACCATTATCAGAATCCACGAACCAACTGAGATAAGCCGCACTACTTTTCTCCGGATTCGGAATTGCATCTGACCCAATGTAATATCATGAAAGAACTAGGCCACCGAGACTTAAAGTGCTCAAAATGTAAGGAAAATAAAGGAATTATAATCTGCTTATAGCGTGTTTTCGTAGCCTTAACAAAGAAATTTGAATAACGGGCTTAGACACGTTGAACGGTCTGTTTTCAACACCTTTTATTTCAATTCAATTCTAGACCATTGGTGAAGAGAGAAGAAAAACGACCAGAACAGTGGTGGCACCAGGTGGGGGAAGGGGAGCCATGTCCCCCGTCGGGTAAGGCTTCTCCCCCCCCCCGTCGGGGAAATTTTCAGGTTTCGTAGGGGAGCTACGATGTATACCATAAAATATGTAGTCCGCGACAACGGGCAGTAGCCCCGACGATTTACTTAATTTTGGTCTAAATTTGGGCAAATTCTTAAATAAACTCCCCACATTTTCTAAAATTTTCTTTGTAAAAACCCAAATTTCTTCAAATTTTCTATGGTAATAGCCTAACTTTTCAATTTTTTTCCATGAAGAGTCCGAAATTTCGACGCGCTTTGCGCGCCAAAATTTTGCTTCAAACACCGCTTCGGCACCATATCGCCCTCATCGAGGCTTCGAGTTGCTGGCACCCCCATCAAGGAGCTTCCCCCTGATCGAGCAAATCGTGGTGCCACCCCTGGTCCAGAAACTATCCCACGCGTTGTGTAAACTGTGGACAAGTGATGTTTAAAATGCAACATTTGAATGTTTCTTCAGTTTCCGAACATACAAAGTTTTAAGGTCAAAGGTCATTGAAGGTCGCACTTTTAAACTTGATCTGCATTTTAGTTTTTTTCCGCATAAGGACCCTTCACAAAATAATATGACTTCAAACAACATTTATTCAGATGTTTTAAAGCAACTTTATCAGGGTGAGGCCCGGTGGGGGTGAGGAAGCCATGGCCCCTTCGAGAAAGGATGAGGCCCTCGTCGGGAAATTTTTCTAATCTTTTTAGGGAAAATGAGTGTGTGCGATGAAGTTTTTAATCTTCGACGGCGACTGGTCGTCCCAACAGTTTAGTTGAGTTACTCTCAAAGAGGGTTATTTTTCAAAATAAATCGCAAACCTCACCTTTTACATTTACTTCAATAAAAAAAAATCAAATTTTTAAATTTACTTCAATAAAAATACCAAATTATTGAAAGTTCTCCACTAAAAGCCCCAAATTTGTGCAGCCCAAATAGCGCGAAAAGTTTAATCACCATCCTTCCAGTAATCCATCGCTTTTGTCCTGGTTTTGGGCTATGGCTTCCGCCCCTACCAATGTCGAGAACTTGAAATCCTTAAAATTAAGTGGGATATAATGAAAATATTTATAGGCCTACCATGCAAAGTGGGCTATTTTCGTAGCTGTATCAGAGAAATCTGAATATTTGTTTCAGTCGGTTGTTAGGATGTGTAGAACCGTTGCATTGATTATATTAAATGTGCAAAATCACATAGCCTAAATAAATGACTTAATTTTTTATTAAATACATTACGGTATTTCTGTCATTGCAATTACTATTTGCCAGCATGAACCAGATTAGCGAAAAGGGGTAGAGTGCAGCAATGTCTCACGCAAAAAACAGTGAATGTATGTCTAAATGTTTTCGAACATGATGGTAAATTTTATTAACACAGAAAGCGTCTTTGCTCGGGAAGACATGCAACTAATACATTTTAGCGCTACAAAGTGACAAAGTACGGTTTTGTTTTGTTTCAACACACATTTTTCTGCTATCTTTTTATGAGAGGGAGTTGGAACTTAGTCACAATGGAACTTGGTCGGCCTTCAACTTTCTTTTTTTTTGTAAATTTATGGGCGATATCTCTTCTCTAAGGAGCCTCGATTAGTGCATTGTTTCCAACCCACTGTCATTCCGAAATTTAGATTTTATCTTGTTAAACTATACTTGTCGTCTCATATAGGCTAAAAACAGTGGTTTAGGAGAAATTACAGCCACGATTTGGTAACTGTGAATGGGTTACCTACGTTTTTCAAGCCATTAGATTTCTTCTCTGTGTGTGTTTACGTGATTTTGAAAATAAGAGCACGAATGTACTTATGGCCTAGCTTCCTCCCGCTCCAGGAAAAAGGATTTTCTTCACAGTTTATGCGATTTTCTCTGCCGTTTTGTATTTTTTTGTTTGAAAACATTCACATTTTTAGGCACTTAATAGTCCCCGTTTATTGATACGAGCACAATTATATCAGAACATCTCCTATGATATCATACCCTTTAAAAATTTGAGTGAGAGGGCAGAGGCTCTATCAAGGTGTTGATAGTGCCTTTGTTAACAATGCGTATACTTCGTTGTCCAGCTATCGTTTGCACGGTTCTTTCCCTTTTAAATTTGTTATGCCTAGAGATGTAACTGATTATTAAAACTCTTTAATAGGAAAATGTAAATTATAGGCGCACTAGTCAGGGGTATGGGGAGCTGTAGCCGCCGGAGTTTGAAGAAAAATCCTGTTTCTCTGGCACATTTTATGAAAATCGACCCACTGGTCGGATTACTTTAGTTTTTCGGGCAATCAGATAGCCTCCTCCTCCTCCCCCCTAGAAAGTGCCCCTTACTCCCATGGTAATTGTTAGGTGAATTTAATTCATTTTATTAATTGGTTAATAAAACTTAATAATTTGTAGTTATAGAGCAATATAATTAAAACTTGTTTCCCTGTTTTGGAAAGCAAGTGAGTGATTCTCGCACCGGTCTATGTTGTTTTCAAGTCTGGACACATGGAAATGGCACATATCCATGATAAACTTGATTTTACTTGCAAAAAAAAAATCCTTTAAATAAAATAATTCGCAGTTCTCAAAAAATGATCATGCTGTGATGAATTCAAGGAAGCTTGTAGAGGGGCTGTTAATACGGTAAATATTCATATATGATCTTGCTTTCATTTTGGTAAAGTTATAAAGACAGTGTTTAGTAATCACAGTTAGGGATTACGTGTTTAATTTCAGAGGCATCTAGCGTCGTGAGGCGGATATTAGCAAACAGGTTTATTTCTAAAGACTGATATTATGCTTTTTTGTCTAGCACAATATACTTTTTTGTCGACAAATGATTGGAGGTAAGAAGCGTTCAGCAAACTCGAGGGTTTTGGGGGAGAAGATGCGTTGCCACCAATTATTCTTTTAGCCTGGCAACAAGTACATAAATTGGTTAGTTAAATCACGGGTCCAGATTCAGATATAGCCTGAAAGCAACCATGTGTTGACCAGTTGAACAATCGGGAGTACTCTGTTCGAAACTACAGATCCATAACATAGGAACAGTGGAGGGACCCACAAACATTTACACCTGGTAGAAATTGTAGGAACAAAAATTACCTTTGCCTTTTATGTTAACACATCTCCTGCCCTGAAAATAATTTTCCCTCTGGCAGTCTGGGAGCTTCAGCACGTTGTCTGGCTAAGGGCCTGGATGAAACTGGCTCTAAGAGGGCTTAGCGGTTCGGTATTTCATATTCAGATTAATGAAGGCACTTTTAATTGACAGGATACTCAAAATGCTTCTTTTTATGAAAAGCAAAGAATTTGTTAAATGTTTACCCCATTGACCCATTTAGGGCAAAATTTTAGTGACACATTTTGAAGGTGGAGCATTGTATTTTATTATTCTTACATCTGATATGGGATTCGCAATTTTTATAATGAAAAAACTCAGCTGTTCAGTACTACTTTTCCTACTTACAATGTGCATTCCGATTTCCGTTTGTAATGATCATTCTGATTTTTCGCCTTCAGAAGTTCAATATGAAAACTGCCAGATGTATATTTTTCAATGCCACATAATCTAAGGGCTTTAATAAAAGTATGGTCAGAAAGCGCGACTATATGAGAAAATCTTAATTTGTTTACAACAAATGATAACTTGAAAAACTGAAGCGAAACACCATAGCCACATTTATAATATAGCTGACGGGGTTTTTCGTTTCGCCCTTCGCTACGGTTACCCTGTGTGGCAGAAGTTAAAGAGAGCCGCTATGCAGTCAAAATTTGGACAGATCAATTTTATCTAAGAAGAGCATTATATTGCAATGTATAACTTATAACGATCTTACCTTGTCTTTATTGAGAGGCGCTTTATCTCCACGAGGCAAAACATGCGTGAGATGCATTAAAATGTCATACTGTGTAAATTTTTAATGTGGCAAACTAAACATATTTAATGAAAATATTCAATAAACCATAGTAAAAATTGATAATTAAGGGTTTTCATGTTGATTGGAGTTCAGGGATGTTTATTGTAAATTTATTCAAAATATTTATCACACTAGACTCAAGGTAAAGCCTTCCCATGAAAAGGAACTGAAGGTGAAGCACACATGTATAATACCAAGATTGTTGAAATTTGGGTGAAAATAGACTCTTGACCTTTGACCCTCCTAATTACCATGTTCGGGTAAATTTAAAAGGTAACAACCAACAGAAAATGAAAACTGACACCCTAAGGAAAATTTTAAGGGTAGGTGTGAACTTAAGTTCACAAAGTTGTAAGGGGGGGGGGGTGGGAGTCAAAAATTTTCAGACTTCGCCGCTAGTCTATTCTGAAACGCGTTTGCTAGTCCTTCACCCCTTTTGCTATACGTATCAAGGTCTAACATGACCTTCTGGCACCTAAAAAGGGATTTCAGTCACGTGACTTTAACCAACTAGACGCAATTTTGAAAAGCAAGATCGCGCGTTTCTTTGGTTTTTACGGGCACGCGTCCATTTGGTCACAGTAGTATCTATGGTTATGTCGTGCGCGTGAGCTGTAAGTTCGCTTACTGCGTGTGTTTTTCCCCCCAGTGCCTGGGAATTCATTGCGCGTGACGTCATAGAAATCCCTCTGTTCTCTCCCTCCCGTCCATTTCCCATTGATGGAAGCTGCTTATACGGATTTCCCTTCAAAATTAGTAACAACACGATAGTTGTTGAGTGTTCGGCGTCATATACAGTCGCGTAGCCACGGGAGGGGGGTGTAAACCCCCATGGCCCAAGCTTGAAAAAATAATGGCAAAAAAGACATGGCCACTATAAACTTCATTACGTTCGAGACACAAACATTGCACCATTTTGCACCTGGAAACCTAAAACAAGCCGTTTTTCTCCAAAAGGGAGGGTATGAAGAAGGGGAGGGGGATATACCCTCCCCTTAGACCCCTCCCCATGTCGCACTCCAACAAAAATCCCTCACATGACACAATCCTAGCTACGCGCCTAGTCGTATACTCGATATTATCATTTGGATGTCAGGTAATAAGCATTAGGTCATTACTCAATTTTATATACTTGATTCAGAGCTTTCAGGAGGCTCTATGCAAGTGTCTTAGCCTTAGGTGCCCTTTTATAATCCACGATGAAGGAAAGGAAAATTTTCGTAAACTTTAGTCCAAGAATGTTTCTGTGGATTACACGCACGATTTCCTTATTAAAAACTTTTCCCGAATGTTGACAACGTATCCTTCTGTAGACACCATACTCTCCTCTTTTATCTAAACAAAAATTAGGATTCACTAAAGTATGGACATTCCAGCCATATATGATCAGCTCCAAAAATACCCCAAAGATAGCACCATTTTGCATCTAAGCGACCTTAAATTATCAAAAATTTCTCAAAGGGGAGGGGGTATCCCCTCCCCTTTGACCCCTTCCCCCGTGACGGCACCTTTAAGTAGTGACAAGGGAAGAATATCCCCACTACCGTAATCAAATGAAGAGGCCCATGAAAAAAACTGCAGTTTACTCAGACTTGGGGATTAACCGAGGTGGCATTACGACATCTTATGTTGTCTCCCAAACACCAAAAGCCTGCCGACGCCACTGTACTTTACTGATACTTAAAATATCGGTAATCCACCGAAGCTAGTTTGCATCTTCTTGGTTGCATGTTAAAGTGTGAAGAAGTCTTCATTTTGAAAACATAATTGTTTCCTTGTTTAATGTATTGTTTTTCAGTCCATTATCATATGTTCTGAGCATTGTTAGTAGCAACGATATGATACTGGCAATTGATAGTTGTATCGCTTACAAGGACTTGTTTGACTTATGAGACAAATGCGTAACTATTCATTCATAAATTTGTGCATTCCCTTCATGCTAATTAAACTTAAGAAACGAGATGGAAAAAGTTAGTCATCTTGTCCGCCTACATGTATAGCAGGAGGGATCTTCGCAAAAATGAAAAGAACAAAAATAGATCCTTAAAATTTGATAAATATTACACCAAATTGCGTATAATGACCCTCAAATATTCAAAAATTGTCAAAAGTGGCGGGGGACACTCCTCCCCCAGGACGGCGGTACTAAACAAGGTTCATCCCCCACCCAGTCGAGAAAACACACCTTCCTACGCCTTTGAAACAAAAACAAAAAAGAGTACCTTAAATTTGGAATCAAAATTATTTTCTCAAAAATGTAACTTATAGTATAAAATTTTCTCACTTGTAAAAATCTAATACATGAGATATCAAATTTGGAATACTTAAATGCAACTTAAAATACCCAGAAGCGACATTTCCTGCAACCTGGGAGGCATTCTTTGTCAAAATTTTCTGGGTACGCTCCGCCCAGATAGTGTCGGGGCACTATTTCACCCCCCCCCCTTCCAAATATAATCCTGGACAAACCATTGATTTAAACAGCTAATTCCAACGAACTGAAAAGCATCTTTTGATAAAACTTTCGTGTGCGCAACGCACCAACTAATGGTGGCGCTCCGCTTAGATAGAGGGCCTGCTGCCATGTACTGTCCTGTATTCGTATTTTATTCAAATTTCGTCGCTTCGCACCCACCACGAAAAATCTTGGGTACTGGCCTGGGATGTATGTTTTGGGATCAATTTTTTCTTCAGTGGAAACTGAGGGGAAATAAAAAATAAATAAAGATGTAGATGTCATGGAGGGTATAGTGAGATGCTATTTTGGGACAGCTTTAGCCACTATGGAAGGTCTAGACAGGCCCTTGCCATTTTAGGTCATTTCTTTGTGATGTCGTGGCACTTATACGCTTCCGTACGCTCCCGTAGTGTTAAATTGCTCACTTAAGAAAAAATGAATAAGGTAACATTTTGCAGAAAATTGTTGAATTGCTCACTTGGGAAGAAATGAATAAGTTAACATTTTGCAGAAAATTGTGAATTGCTCACTTGAGAAGAAGTGAATAAGTTAACATTTTGCAGAAAGTTGTTGAATTGCTGACTTGAGAAGAAGTGAATAAGTTAACATTTTGCAGAAAATTTTTGAAATCCTCTTTTGAAAAGAAATGAATAAGTTAACATTTTGCAGAAAATTGTTGAAATCACGAGATATTGGAAACAGTCAATTCATCATTTTTCTGTTTTTTGTAAAGATATTATCTTGTGATCTGAACATTTTTTTGAAAAATGTCAACCTGTATGGGAAAAGATCGTGTGATCTTGATGGCACTTTTAAGCTTCCGTACGTTTCCGTAGAAAAGGAACGTTTGACGAGAAGCTGGATCTCGTCAATGTGGCAATTCTCTGCAAACTGACGACTTGCACAGTTGTTCCTATCTCGGAACAATGACAAAATTCAGAAAAATGACGTTTTGACGAGATGCTGGATCTCGTCAATGTGGCAATTCTCTGCGAATTGACGACTTGCATAGTTGTTAGTATCTTGACAAAATGACAAAATTCAGAAAAATGACGTTTGGACGAGATGCTGGATCTCGTCAATGTTTAACAAACTGGTTGCACGCAGACTGCATAGAGAGTTAGAGACACTATCAATTCCCTCCATAATATGTCAAACAGTTCGTTTAAGTGTACTTAAAGTTAAAAAATTCAAGAATATACGTCACAAAGCTTGAAAAATGAATGCAAATGGTCAAACTCTTATCTTCACAGGACATTCCTAAGCGGTGATATAAAATGTTGAAGCTTATTCACTCAATTTAAAGTGGTAGATTGCGCAATAATTTGTGATGTCATTCTTGTACAACCGGTACTCAAATTACTGTCTTTGTTTTTCAAAAGCTATTGCACCTTGTCCGAAAATGTGATCACTCTCTTACTGTTATGGGGTGTCTTGACTATACAAGCCCTCTCCATACAACATGCTATGCAAGAAAACAGTAAACTTTTCAAGGTTATATACACATTTTAATTTCAAAAGAAAACAAAAGCTGTTAATGTAAGTTGTACAAGTAGGACATCACAGATTATTTACTTTTTCAAATTAAAAGTGCGGCTACACATGCAACCGATCCGTCGCGATTAAACAATTAAGTCGCTAGGCTACACATCGAACAAATTTGTCGCCGATTACTCAATCGCCAACCCGTGGGTTCACGACGAGAGCGGCTACTTATACAAACAGATCGGGCACTTTTCCGCTACATATAATTGCCGATGCATTGGCATCCTGGCGAATTATGTTTCTTTATCCCAGGATCGGAGGGGATAAGTGCTTAGGGGCTGCAGGGGGTGTTTGATAAAGATAAATTACCCGGTTTAAGCAGGGATGAAAAGATACTAAATAGTATCCTCTGAGCTCTTACATAAGTATTTAAAATGGAGACAAAATGAAGTAGCAATCATTAATTTTACATTCCCTCCTGATGTGCACTACAAAGTTTGTACAGCACTCTAAATCACTTTAACGCTCAGATGCCAGGAAAACCTAAAAGATGATTCCTATGACCTTGGCTTCCCAATGTCTTATATCACAAAATGGTCATACTGCACAATAAGACGCGATTCCGTTAATTATTTTCTGTGTGAACCTATTTTGATTTTTGTATGTCAGAGCATGTCATGTTCACCAATTTTTTTTATTGCAAAATTTGCCGGGGCACCCTCCGGCCTCCATTAGGTCTAAACGCCTACGGCGCCATCTAATTCGTGCTTCGCCTTCACAAAGGGAGCCCCTAGTAACGGTGTAGCCCCTCATAACCTTCGTCCGCACTTGAAGCTCTAGGTATGTCTTTAAGTTGTGCCCTTATCTAAACCCGAGTCCTCACTCTTTACCAGTCAAATTTCATAGACTGGAGGGAGAAGAATGTACAATGCCCGATCGATAGACTAAAAATGGTTGGAAACCACGACTTAAGCTCTAACCATTTATTGTTGCGATCTCGCTGATCCGACGTCGAAGGTAAGACCTCACACTGTCTAAAGATATGGGAGTGTCAAGCCTTCTACATCGATAACAGACTTACGGGAAAAGGTGGGGTGGTATTTTCCGAAATTTTCTCCGAATACCTGCGTACTCGTTCGAATAGTTGCTGAAGAGAATTTCACCACTTATCATCTAGCAAGATACAACTTATCGTGCAGCAAATTCACCCGCAACAACAATATGCTGTGACCTCACCTTTTTGCCACAGGTAACAAGGGTGAAACATGCATGGCCACTCCATTCTCTGACATTTTTGAAAGATGAAAGACCAACACTGTTACGGCTTGTGGTCGCAAGTCAAACCAATAACAGCGAAAGATCACAGAAGAACGAGATTAAAATTCAACAACTTAATGATTATTTACAATCTCCTTATCTTACTTAAATTTACAATAATTAATTAGACTTACTCACAATCCTTTAATTAATATTTGCCTGGTCTGGTCCAAGGGCTGGTAGTGCATGCACGTCGACGATGGTACGGTAGTAGACCTGCAGCGTGCTGTAGCGTAGGAACTGGTTCCACGAGCGAATAACGACAAGGCTAGGCGATGAATGATGGATGATAACAATCTCTATACACAGTGTAGAAACGGCGTAAGGCAATTTATCACAAGAGTACAGTGTCAGTGGCTGGCTTCGTTTAGAGAATAACTTCTCAATAGCGTCTGGTCTCGATGATGTCTCTCGATGTCTCTCGACCACAACAGTTGTTGAACTGCCTTTTATATGCTAGGCTTTTATTCGAGAACTCTCCAGAATTTAACAGAAACTTCTAGTGTACACAGTCCAGCAATTACGAGAACGTTCCTTAATAGAAACTTCTAGAACACACAGTAGTTGTAAACAATTGCAGCTGGCTAGGAGTGTTGCCAGGTCGCTGCTATAATTGGGACATAACGTAAACAGTTCTCACTTCTAGATAGTTCTAGAAAGGCTGCGTTGAAGTTGAATTCTCTGGAACTTTCCATTCGCTCGTCGATGGATTCAATCCGGTGTTCCTGACGGGTCGTCTTGTAACACTCCCCCCCCCCTTGAAAAAGTTTTGGACGTCTCGGACAAAACTTAAGTTACAATATTTACAATGTATAACTTTACAGTAATAACTACACTATATACAGTATGTAGTCCAATATTCAATGGAAGGTATAATCTTAACATATAACTTGTCTTGCAAGGTGATGATACATGAATACAGTAACATCATCAATACACATTGTGCTGTAGTTAACACAAAATTTCAAAACTTACAGTGATATCTTCAACATACTGCATCAAATCAAATTCTTGACAAAGAGTCTGGTACAACATTGTCTTTCCCTTTAATATGCTTAATATCTACATTATACGATTGCAGAAATAAACTCCACCTCATCAATCTTTGATTCTTATTCTTCATCTTAGATAAAAATGTCAAAGGGTTATGATTAGTGTATACAGTGATAGGGAAACTAGTAGTTCCCAAATAAACATCAAAGTGTTGAAGACCAAGTATCAAAGCTAATGTCTCTTTTTCAATTGTTGAATAATTTTTCTGGTGTTTGTCAAATTTCTTACAATAATAACAAACAGGGTGATCAACACCATGCTCATCAGCTTGAAGCAAAACTGCTCCTATGCCATTGTCAATGGCATCTACTGCCAACTTAAATTGCTTCTCAAAATCTGGAGCAATCAACACTGGTGAACTCATTAGTGCCTTTTTCAATAATTCAAATGCTGCTTGGCAATTATCTGTCCAATCAAACTTTTCATTTTTCTTTAACAATTTTGTCAGTGGTGCAGCAATGTCAGAGAAATTCGGGCAAAAACGTCTGTAGTAACCAGCCATGCCTAGGAAGCGCATGAGCTGCCTTTTATCAGTTGGGGCAGGGAATTTGTCAATGCCCTCAACTTTGGCCTTAATTGGTCTAACTTTACCCTGACCAACCACATGCCCTAAGTATATCACCTGGGCACAAGCAATCTCACTTTTGACCAAATTGACAGTCAAATTAGCTTAGGCAAGCTTGTCAAATAATGCCTTAACATGTTGTACATGTTCATCCCATGAGTTGCTGTACACAATAAGGTCATCAACATATACTTCACAATTTTCTAAATTTGACGTAAGATTATTTACTAAGCGTTTAAAGGTCATCTGTGAATTTTTCATACCAAACGGCATAACCTTATACTGAAATAACCCATCTGACGTCACGAATGCCGAGATTTTCCGAGCCCTCTCAGTGAGTGGTATCTCCCAGCACCCCTTTAGTAAGTCAAACTTTGACACATACGTAGCTTTCCCAATCCTATCAATGCAATCATCGATACGGGGTATCGGATAGGAATCCGTTCTTGTGACTGCATTTACCTTTCGGTAATCAGTACAAAATCTGTACCCACCGTCTGGCTTGGGGACCAATAAACAAGGGGAAGACCATTCACTATTACTAGGTTCTATAATGTCATGGTCCAACATGTACCGAACCTCATCCCTGAGATGTTGTCGTTTTCTAGGGTTAACTCGGTAAGGATGCTGCTTGATTGGTGTGGCATCCCCCACATCAACATCATGTTCAATCAAATTTGTCCTAGTAGGATCATCTGAGAACAAGCATGCATATTCATTGATTAATGATTTCATTTCTGACTTTTCTTTGTGATCTAGATGACTTAATTTCTGGTCAAGATTTTTCAACACATCAGAATTTTGTAACTTAATACACATGTCAGGAACATTATTAGCCTTGATCTCATCATTACTGAGTTCAGTATTGATAATACACACTTGATCACCTGTATCATCAGTGTTACTATTTACATCATGTACACTTTCATCCTTAGAAATGTCATAATCTTCTCTTTCATAGTATCTTTTCATCATATTAATATGACATACTCTTTTAGATTTACGCTTGTCAGGTGTCAAAATGACGTAATCTGTGTCACTAACTTTTCTCTCAATGACATAAGGTCCTTGAAAGCGAGCTTGAAGTGGCTGACCAGAAACAGGCAAAAACACTAGCACCTTATCACCAGGCTTAAACTCTCTTTTCACAGTGGTCTTGTCGTACCACGCTTTCATTTTCTTCTGAGAGTGCCTCAGATTTTCCTGAGCAAGTTCACATGCTCCATGAAGACGATCTTTAAAGCGGGATACATAATCAAGTAGATGTATGTCTTCACCTGGATCTGATAACCACTTCTCCTTTAACAATTTCAATGGTCCACGAACTGTGTGTCCAAAGACAAGTTCAAATGGACTGAACCCAAGTGACTCTTGTATAGATTCCCTGGCAGCAAACATTACAAATGGAATGCCTTCATCCCAATCTCTCTCATTATCATGACAATATGTCTTTAACATATTCTTCAATGTTTGGTGAAACCTTTCTAAAGCCCCTTGGCTTTCAGGATGATAAGCCGAAGACTTAATTTGGTCTATGCCTAACTCATACAACATCTGTTGGAATACAGCTGACATGAAATTAGACCCTTGATCTGATTGGATCTCTTTCGGCAACCCAAACAATGTGAAAAATTTAAGTAAAGCTTGTAAGACTGTCCCGAGCCTTAATATTTC
>JAIZAY010000473.1:0-44997 GCA_029531755.1 Holothuria leucospilota | reverse complement strand
GAAGAAATGAATAAGTTAACATTTTGCAGAAAATTGTGAATTGCTCACTCGAGAAGAAGTGAATAAGTTAACATTTTGCAGAAAGTTGTTGAATTGCTGACTTGAGAAGAAGTGAATAAGTTCAGTTCAGTTCAGTTTATTTCGTTTATAACACATTTACAAAGATGCAAGCTAAAAAACAAGATGCAATGGTGAAATGTAGAGTTATAAACTGGACGCTAGAAAAACAGTAAAATGTTTATCGTAGCTAGCGACCTTAAAAGTAAGAAAAGGAAAGATAAGAAAGAAAAGTAATAATAATAAAATGATACAGAAAGACTTAACAGTATATATAACCAGGCGGAACAAGGCAAAAGGTGAGGGGGTAAAATTGGCATGAAGCTTAGGCAGAGTAATTGTCTATCAAAAGAGATTTCACTTTATCCTTAAAAGTTGCATAAGATCTGGAAAGTTTAATATCATTAGGAAGATCACTCCAAATTTTGTAACAATAATTATTCAACAGTAGTTTCCCATGTTTAAAATTGTGCCTGGTAACTGAAAAGAGTGCATTGTTTCTTGTTGGGTTTGGAACATGTGAAGACCTCCTAGGGTTAACAATGTTACAAAAAAGCTGAGGCAGTTTACTATTTACATACTTGAATACAAAGGTACACATCCTAAGAGTGTGAATATCACTGACCTTGAGAATCCCGAGATTACTATGCAGCTGGTCTGTAGGGTAACGCCGTTGTGAAAAAGTAATGGTTTTAAGAATTCTGTTTTGTAAGACTTGGAGGGGTCTCAAAATGGATGCTTTAACTACTCCAAAGATTTCAATTCCATAAGATATTTTGGAGTAAACGAGAGAATAATAGAGTTGAATAGCAACTGCTAGGGGAAGCGAGGTCCTGAGACGATAGAAAATGCCGTTGTATTTAACGTGGCTGTTGCACAGGTCATCGATGTGATTTTTGAACGAGAGTTTATCATCAATCAATAATCCTAGATACTTAGCACAGGCAGTTCTGCAAATTTTAGTGTCGTTTAATGTGAAATGATCGGGACAGGTATGAGCACCACTTTCATTAGAATGAAAGATCGAAAAGGTAGTTTTGCCTAGGTGGAGGGTAAGTTTGTTGGAGTTAAACCAAGTTTTGAGTTGACTTAAAACGGCTTGTGCTTGTGCTTGTCTTTATCATGAACGAAAACATTGGTGTCATCAGCAAAAAGTCTAACAGATTCATTGGGAACAATATTACGAATATCATTAACATACATCAAGAAAAATAAAGGTCCAAGAACAGAACCCTGGGGAACACCAATATTAATACTTGTATAGTTAGATAAAACACCGTTAACATACATGAGTTGTTTTCTTCCAGAAAGGTAGCTAGAAATAATATCGTAAGCTTTACCACGAATTCCATAACTATATAACTTCTGAAGAAGAATGCGGTGGTCAACAGTGTCAAACGCTTTTTTTAGATCAAGGTATAGGCCTAAGACATTTTCCCCGTTGTCAAGATGCGTACGTATACAATTTATGGTTTCTAGGAGTGCGTGGCTGGTATCATGACATTTCCTGAAGCCAAACTGGTAATCAAATAGTGTATTATTATCTTTCAAGAAAATCCTAAGACGTTTTTCGATAGTCTTTTCAAGTAACTTATTAATAGAAGGTAACAGACTGATTGGGCGATAATTCTCTGGGTAGTTGCGATTCCCTTTTTTGAAGATTGGAATGACTTTCGCAACTTTCAGAGCATCAGGGTAGACTCCAGTTGTAAGTACAAGATTAAAAATATGGCTTAACATCGGAACAATAACATGACAAATGGATTTAAGAATTTTGGAAGTAATTTCGTCTAGGCCGGGAGATTTCCCATCTTTTAAAGAGAAGATTTCCTTAGAGATTTCCCCCTCAGTGACGGGTGATAAAAAATTGACTTAGTGTTACTAGGACATAAAAACTGCATGGGGTCAGCATCACAAGAAATGTCTTCAGCAAGTTTGTTACCAATTTTAGAGAAATAATCATTGAAAGCATTTGCAATGCCAATATTATCCTTAACAATCGTGTTGTTGTGAGAAATACTACTTATTACGGGGCTTGACTTGCTTTTCCTATTTAGGAGCTCATTTAAGACACTCCAAGTTTTCTGGGAGGAGTGCTGCTGTTCTATAATCATTCTCTTGTAATAAGATGATTTAGAATACCTAATGGATTTGTTTAAGACACGTCTATACCTCGCTAGAGCAGCATGCTTTTCCGGGGTAGGATTATCGATGTACTTACGAAAAAGTAGGTTTTTACGCCTTATTGACGTTTTGATACCAGCGGTTATCCATGGCTTATTTTTAAGCTTCTTTCTAGATAATATAGTCTTGGGGAAGCAAGCATCATGAAGAAAAGTAATTTTAGATACAAAAATATTGTAAGCATCATTCGGATCAGATAAAGCGTAAACTTGTGAAAAGTCGGTACATTCAACTGATTGGATAAACCTTGAAAAATTGCTACTGCTATAAAACCGAACCATTGGCCTACTAGCGCTCTTTACGTTACAGCTAGAGTTACTGATAAAACAAAAATTTGGTAAATGATCACTAATGTCACAGTACAGGTTGCCAGAAGTAATTTCTGAATTGATAAGCTTACTCGGAAGACGAACAAAAATATGATCGATGAGAGAGATAGTGCTGGCAGTAATCCTAGTAGGTAAGGTAATTGCGGGAGTGAAAAGGTTGCCAATCATAAGATTTAGGTAGTCTTTCACTGCTGAGATACTGTTACACTTGAGAAGGTCGATGTTTACATCACCTGCAAAAATGCATACAGTGTTCGGATCTGTGGTCAATAAGGCAGACTCAAGCGCCTTAATGAAATGATTGACATTGCCCTTGGGGTGTCGGTAACACACGATGATCAAATAAAACTTATTATTAACATGTTAATAAGTTAACATTTTGCAGAAAATTGTTGAAATCCTCATTTGAAAAGAAATGAATAAGTTAACATTTTGCAGAAAATTGTTGAAATCACGAGATATTGGAAACAGTCAATTCATCATTTTTCTGTTTTTTTGTAAAGATATTATCTTGTGATCTGAACATTTTTTTGAAAAATGTCAACCTGTATGGGAAAAGATCGTGTGATCTTGATGGCACTTTTAAGCTTCCGTACATAGATGCGTCATCAACAAGAGCAAAGTGTTTTTATGTATTCAACAGATTATTATCGGCGTCGCACGCAAACAGTGTACGCGCAAGATAGCGGTAGTATAATAAAAGCAAAGCGTCTTATATGAAAATATATGTAGGTTACAGAGCAACGGCGTCGCGTGCGAACAGTGTACGCACAAGATAGCAGCCGTATGGTAATAGTTTTTTGTGACTTCAGTGCGTTAAAATTTGGCAAACTGGCCGTCACTGCTCATGCGCAAAGGACGAAAGGACCTTAGTTACCACTTAGTTTTAAGACTGAAGAGTGTGGGCTACAAACCCATACGAAACAAATTTGTATCTTGAAAATGTCATAGAGTTTACTTATTATTTGGATTTATACTCGCTCCCATCGGTTGAGCACTATTTCCAGTGTTGTTTCACAACTATGTATTATATATATATATATTTATATATATATATATATATATATATATATATATATATATATATATATATATATATATATATATATATATATATATATATATATATATATATGTGTGTGTGTGTGTAACAAGAGAAAAAATTGTAAAGGACAAATAAGTATGTCTAGATTACCAGGTCTAGTGGAAGGACATTTAGGCGTAATGATTACTACATGAAAGCAAAATAAAAGCATAAAGCACAAGAAACTCCACAGCACGCAAAGATAGCCAAAATATTTTGCTTGCATTGAAGAATTTTCCTTCCTTGAGAGCAAAAAATGGTTTAAGCCGTCAGGGCAACTGATTGCCGTAGGTGATTACACACTCTATAGTACTCGTTGCCTTGAATAAGGCTTCCGAAGAAACTGGAAAACCCCGAAAAAGGGGCATCTCAGCCCCTGTTCCCCTCTTGTTCCACCACTGATTAAATTGTGATGCAATAGTTATAATTTCATTTAATGAAATTTCAATAGTGAATTGCTTCGAAGGCCAATTCAATGGTCTCTCAAAACGCAGGCTACATACCGCCTGCAGGCCGGGTGTTCTTCATGCACCCATAATAAACTTGGAAGTCTTAAATTTCAGTTGCGAGCGATAAGATGCTGAAGAATAAAAAACTAACCAACCAAATTGGTCGTTAAAGGAATTCTCAAAAAATTCGGAGCCCTATACTCTTTCAACATAGGTTTTATCAGACAGTTATACTTAGCTTCTTTCTTTCCTGCGTAAAGCTTTGTTACTTACATAAAAGAAAAATGAAGAGACAGTATACCGCTAAATCAAAGGTCCATTATGTGATCTTGGAGAAAAATTGTAAATACATTCGAAAACATTATGCTGGAGTGCTGAAGGCAATGTAAATTGTACTGTGCCAAATGGTGGAAGTGCGAGAGAGAAAGGGGTGTTCGCCCTCTGCACTCCCAAGGTTGGGGCGCGGAAGGGTCTCTTAGCCGTCCATCCCCTTTTCGTAAGCCTGTGTTGTTTGTTCCAGTATTTAATATGCTTTTCATATCAGATTAAGAATTTCTTTCTGTTCTCTAAAATGAGCAATAGATTTGCTTACCTTCACAAACAACCCCAGCATCTTCTGAATGGCCACAGTTATGTGTGCCAAGTGGTGGTCGTTGGCACTCTAAAAGAGACGTCTCATTTCCAGTGCATTGTAAATCATCCATCCAAATTGACCCAGACCCTTCTCCGAAAAATGCTCGAACTGGAGCAGATGTTGCATTGTGGTATCCAAGTTGTCTGCATACTACAATGGCATTTTCCAGGCTCCAATTATCATCACACACTGTTCCCCATTCTCCATTAATAAATACTTCCACACGTCCAGATGAGTCAGAAAATCCATCAGCCAGTCGTATCCCTTGGACGCCGTCCCCTGTGTTACCAGTATCGAAAGAAACGTTTCAATTTTGATAAGTGTCATAGCCTACTTCCAACTGAATTTCTGTTTGCATTGAGTGCGCCTCGTCAGCGTATAGTTCACTAGAAACTGAAAATGTCGAGATGTTTTAAAACTTCCTGTGGCATTTCATGCTGTGTTTCTACTGACTGACATAGTATCGCAAATTTCTGTTGATTGGTTACCACTTTGCTGTTAAAGTGTTTTATCTTTATGTTTACTATTTCAAAATGTCAGTTAAATTAACACTTATCTCAATTTTTTATTGTTCAATTCACACTCATCTTGGGAAGAGTAAAATCACAACAGAACAATAGGCGTAGGAAGCAGGGGGCTGGGGGGAAGTCAAAAATGTGGGGGCTGAAGTATGCTTCCGCCCCCCAAGATCCAAGGGCAAAAACCCCTTCTTTGTCTTTTCTGTAAGAAATGTCAAAAATTTGCAGTAATTTTCCTTGAAGTTTTTTAATTAATTGTCCGAAATGTTGCACCAAATTGCATCTGAGGACCCTCAAATACGCAAAAATTTTCCAAAGGGAGGGGTACCCCTACCCCTTAGACCCATCCGCCAGGAAGGCGATACAAAACAAGGTTCAGCCCCCAGTTTCGAAAAGCTTCCTACGCCTATGAACAGAACTTATGCGATATTCATATATACAACTATATCAGTGGTAATTCCTATCGGGCCGTTATCGTTCCTTGGGGTGTACGTTTTTGCAACTCAGGGGGCGATAAGCGCTGAGGGTGGTAGGGGCGTTTTGAAAAAGATGTGACACTAGATATAAACCGGGCTTAAAAAAGAAACCAAACGGCTCCCTCTAACTCAGCTCTAAAGCTGGTATTCATAAAATGGAGTTAAAAGGAAGTCAACAAGTCAAGTAGGTCTAATTAACATTCTTCTTCTCAGGTGCACTATAAAGTTTTGTGAATTATCTCAATTGCTAGATGCCAGGAAATTGCACCTAACAGTGTGTAATTTCAAAATTTTCTTGGCGAGGACCCTTATACTCCCATCAGTGGCACTAACGAGAGCAAAGGATTCATGGCTAAACTTATTGCGGCGCCACTAAAACCTCTTACGTACTTTTTCTTGCTGTTCATAGACAGGACATACTGACAGAAGGGGCAATTGAAGATGACTGTAATATAAAAGATAGTTTTTGCATTGTAATATGAAAAGAAACGTTGTTAAAATGTTTTAAGAAAAAAAGACTTGGGTGGGAGATTTCGGCTTTCTCATTGTTACTACTTGTAGACAGACTTGTAGACAGACTGGAGCATAAGCCCCATGCAACCCCATCCATCCTTCTTCCCACCCATAAGACAATCATTTGGTAGTATCAAATGGACTGTACATTAATTATCAGGTTTCTACTGAAATACTAAATGGTCTATGGGTGATTTTTTATAATCTGTTTAGTGGGAAATTAAGGCTAGTTTAGGTAATGGAAAGATAGTCATAATTTGATTTACAGTGTTTCATTCTTATGTCAACAATTTTGTAAATACCCTACAGCTTCCGGGGGCTTCGTTCCTTGGTCCCCCGTCGGGAAGTTGCCCCTGGATTCTATTAGAGGCTCTTTGGGGTAGCGCTTCACACTCCCGTGGAGCCTCTAGCATCTACTACGCGTGCGTGCGAAGCAGCCCGTAGCCAGAAAAGGTACAGAAGGGGCGAGATAGCTTCCAGGGTAGGAGAAAATTTTTCAGGGGGTCGAGATGTACTGAAATGCATTAAAGCAAAGGTAATTTTTGATTTTCTAGAAGGAAAAAATTTTTCCAGGGGCTTCGTCCCCCCCCCCTTTCAGCCTGGCTAATTTACCTCAACGTTTCATAATTTTCCCTTCTGGTTACGCGTTTCTAGGGCATCGGAATCTACTTGAATAAGCTACCTACATCACGTGACCCCAAATCGGCTTCAGTTTCGAGGCAAATTCCGCATTGATGCAATTCCCCCAGTTATATGTGTTGGGGCGGTCATACGGGCATTTGGGTCAAAGGTCAGGGGCCGGATTTCGTCGCTGTGTATACGCGCAGTACTTATTTCTATCGGCTTGTTCTTTTTTAACCTATTGTTACGTCCCCGCCCATAGCTTAGTGGCGGGGACAGTCTTGACATCACAATCGAGTAGAAACGAACAAGCCGATTAAGACATGTACTCTACGTACACACGGCAGTCATATTTAGGCAGGAATTGCTTTCATCGGCAGCGCGACCTGTGGACCAAATCCCCGTACGACCACCCCAACCCATTCACAGCAGCCGTTGCGTAATGCGTTTGCTTTAAAATAGCGCTGTGTATTCTTTGTTCTGCTACAGACTGTCTGCTCTGTCAATTAAGATGTTATTATGTACGTTGTGCGTCGTTATCAGTACTAGGATTTGGTATTCAGGGAATCAAAGGTAAGTGCCTATTAGTATAATCGTTAAATAAAAGCATTCATTCATTATCGTGGCGAAGGGTATCGTGGTGAATCGTTTTGCTAAGGTAACATATTGTTATCTTAGAGAAATAAACGTAGACAGTAAGGATTGCACAGTCTATGCGTAAGCCAGGCGGCTAGGTAGGCAACTTAGTGTCTCTTTTTATCCCAGTCTGCTTTGCTGCTCTAAAAGTAGAAAATAATTCTTAGATATAGGCGACATGACATCAGTGTAGCGCCATCCAGAGAGGAGATATATTAGATGGAGATCATTGAAAAAATTCTAATATCACCTCCCTGGTAAGATAGTATTTCTTCAGCGACAAAAGTACGGCTGTTCCTTTGACTCTTCAGGAAACGCGAGCCTGAGAGAACATACCTATTCCTAAGATATGAAAAGCATCAAAATGTTGTTGCCATCTTTCTCAACCTTTATGTGCACAGCGCAACGACTGCCGTCGGAGACTAAACCATTTTGTACCTAACTCTTTCTTTCAAATTAGCCAAAATTATGTACAGGGCATGTTAAAGACCTCGGTCTCTATTTCAATAACCACTCTTAGTTACTTGCGATGTAATTCATTGCCCAGCCATATTCAGTCGTAATTCAGTCGTAAATTCAGTCGTAATAAGTTACCTAAGTGGTAAACATATTCCATGAATATTTGTGACTTGACTGTGTGAAATATATTATACATTTGATATAAACAGATCTAGTGATATCAAAATTTCATAACGATGTAAAAAGTATTGGAAAAGCAAACTGTGGTAAAGCGTCCTGTCAGCATCTTTCCAAACTTGACCATTTCAAATGATAATGACGCCAAGCAAGAAGAAACATTCCCTAAGTACCCAAATGCATGTTGCTGAAGAAGAAAGTCACAGGATGTTTCTTTCTATAGCCCACCATCACTTCACAGACACATGTAATGTTGATATGCCCTCGGTGATGTATTTTCAAAGTAGCAGTAATGAACTACTTGAAAAAGTGTTAACATAACACATTCTGCGGCACACTAGCTGACAAGATATAAACAACTAATCAAAGTGGGGCTGACAAACTTTCAAAAAACCTATATCTTAGGTATATCAAAGGGATTATAACCGTCAAAAAATTTCCAAAGAAATTTCGCATCGTGGAGAGTAATTTGTAAATGATTAGTAATAGCTTTTTTAATTACTTCTATTTCACCATGTCTTTAAAGTACCGGATCCTCAATTGACGTCAATCTTAATTTTCACCGAATTGATATAGTGCCTATGTGTGACAGCTACAAAATTCTGGTTGCTGTTTTCATAAAGTCTATAGCTAACAAATTTTCTTCATGACATATATATATATATATATATATACATTTTTCTCTCAATTAAGTATTCAAATTATTGTGTTTTGTGTCATCATGCTGCTTAACTTAAGGGTGTTCTGGATACGAAAGTGTAAACTGTCAAAGTGTATCATTCCTTTGAGACTATATTTTATATATATATATATATATATATATATATATATATATATATATATATATATATATATATATATATATATATATATATGACACAAGGTTGGTTACTACTGACTACAAGAGTGCTCAATACCGAAGTAGAGCTGGTACAGTATAGTACACACGATGTAATTACAACTTTTTGCTACGAGTTTCACGCACTCTGTATGGCGATCATCAGGCAAATGACTGTAACAAACTCCTTGTACAGTTCAACACTTCAAAAGCTATCTCTTTCTTAAAGCACGGTTCGGTGGTTTTCCTTTGTATGTGTTACCGTGTCGACACGTGGAGACGAGCTCTGTCCTTTTGTTAAGGTTGTTTTCGCTGGAACAGATGATTTCTAATTTCTCTTCGATGCACAGGTTGCAGAGACCTGAGTAGCGTTTGATCGTGTTTGATTTTCTTAGTATCTCCCATCTAATTGAGTAGTCTCTGTCTTTTTTTCCTTTAGCCCCCAGATATGTTTGCTTGGCCGTCTACAATTGCACGTTTTTGCTGAGATTCAGACGTCTTAAAAAGAGCCCATCAGGAACCTCAGCAAAAAACGTGCAATTGCAGACAGCCAAGTAGTTGCCCCTTACGAGGGAATTGCCTTGACAGTGACGTCATTTACAAGGCAACAGTCACATCAGACATTACTAACGTATCCTATATAGGCCTTGCAAGCGGCCAATTCAAAACAAGGTATAACAACCATACCAAATCATTTGGACAAAGCCGCTACAAAAAACGACACGGAACTCTTTAAACATATCTGGGGGCTAAAGGAAAAAAACAGAGACTACTCAATTAGATGGGAGATACTAAGAAAATCAAACACGTTCAAACGCCACTCAGGTCTCTGCAACCTGTGCATCGAAGAGAAATTAGAAATCATCTGTTCCAGCGAAAACAACCTTAACAAAAGGACATAGCTTTTGAAGTGTTGAACTGTACAAGGAGTTTGTTACAGTCATTTGCCTGATGATCGCCATACAGAGTACGTGAAACTCAGAGTAGCAAAAAGATGTAATTACATCGAATATATATATATTTATATATATATAGGTCGAAAGGTCACAACTTTCGACCTACTTATTCTACGTTCGATCTACCTAACTTCGACCTACTATATATATATATATATATATATATATATATATATATATATATATATATATATATATATATATATGAGTCAAACCAATGCTGTATTAAATAGTCGCATAGAGACCTTAGGCCATTTTTCCTCTAACACAGCACTTGCCTTTTACTAAAAGAGGATATTTATTTGTAAATGGAAAACTTAGCCTCAAGCAGGATTCGAACCAGCGACCTCCCGCACTCTACCTACTATATACACATATATATATATATATATATATATATATGTATATATATAGAGTAAAATATGGTTCCGCGTGTTGGTTGTATAATATACTCAGTATAGATGATACAGTTGTGCTTTCTAAAAATGCTTGGTTCAATTTGTCATTTAACTATTATATCACTGTGTCAGTAGAAGCTGAAGAAGGTCTGAGGCAGACCGAAATATACTTCATGAGTTTATAACTCTTGTTCTTATTTCTTGTTGGTTTTTGAGCACAACTGTATCATCTATACTGAGTATTTATATATGTATATATATATATATATATATATATATTTATATATATATATATAAATATATATATATACATACATACATACATACATACATACATCTATATACATATATATATATATATATTTATATATATATATATATATATATATATATATATATATATATATATATATATATATATATATGAAAGAAATACATTTCGGGTGATGAGATTTTGTTTTGTTTCGAGATGCCAAATACTCCTACCTTGACAGCTTACACCGGCATCGTTCTCGATGGGGCAGTTGCCTTGCTGGAATCGTTCATGTCTGCATGAAGAGATAGAAGTCTCGTAACCTTGGCACTGAATTTTACTTATCCAAGCAATTCTACCGGAAACATTGTTGTAAGTATTCGTAGCATTGTGGTATCCTAGCTGCTGACATACCACCGTGGCATCGTCCAAGTCCCATTCGTTATCAACGCAGACTGTTTCCCACTGGTCGTCGTAAAGGATTTCTACACGACTGTATGAGCCGGCTCTTCCAGACGCCAGACGGATTCCTTTTAAACCAAACCCTGTATTTTAAAATAGTATAAACCGTTTGGGGGCGTTTGTCTAAAACGTTTCTCGCCAAATTACGTGATTCCTGTAATAATCCTTCTCCCTAAATTAATTTGTGTGGTTACAACAGGCTTGAGCTTTGTGAGATTTTAATAGTTTGTTTTCACTTCTGGATTTATATGCAATAATTTCCTGTCAATTTATTGACCATAAGGGGGAGAATCAAAAGTGAGGGAAAGTTTCACGGTCCAGATCGGGTGAACCATATTTTGCATAAGAGAGCCATCATAAACAGGGAGCCACTGAGCATGGCTTTGGCACGAATGTTATAAACTGTGAAGCAAAGAAATTGTGTAACAGTATATCATTACGTCTTTTGCTGCAATCTAAGAGTATGCACTTTTTGTTTATTTTATATTTGTTCTCACAAAATTATATGTAACAAAAATACTGTCTTACGCAAATAGTACATTCCATTTACACCATTCTTCGTTAAAAGAATAAAAAACGATCAGTAACTGATGCTGCATATTTCTGGATATGATAATACTTTTTATAAAGGAAATAAATGCCTTTATTGTAGGCTAAACAAATATATATTAACTCCTATAAAGAAAATACTTCCTTAATAGAATAATACAATTCAATGACTTATCAAAGTCGATACCGAACAAAATAGTTTTAAGCATTAATCTCAAAAACCAGATCTAAATTTAGCCTTGTAAGTTCTCTTAATTTCTATCAAAAGTTAAAGGCAATTGGGCAATAAAAAAATAAGTGCTGAATGGTTTCACCATTCTTTTTACAGAAAGAACACAAATCATTATCCCTAAAGTTAATTTTCTGAAGATAATCATTACAACTAAGAATATGATTCGTTATTCTGTATTGCAGCCATTGCAATTTTCTATCTTTCGTTGAATTAAAGGGCCTCAAATTTATATTCTCCCAGAATTTCTGACTTATGTTAATATTTAATTTTTCGTTCCACCTTGTATGTGCGTGCGTTGCTAACATATGAATAATCTTTTCTAAGGAATTAATAAAAGGATTTGCATTCAGGTTTAAAAGCAAAGAGTATCTCACAGGACATTCGGTAAAAAGTGGCAAAGGTATTTGTAATAGTATCAAATTCAAGAGACAGTTCTCTTGACACTTTGGGAATAGAATTTACTATGCCAAAGTACGACAAATAGTTTACAGTCGCATTGTATCTCCGACAAAAGGTATCATAAGAAAGGAACTCGCTATCATTGTCTAAGAGATCATTCACACAACGAATACCTCTATCGTATAGCTGTTTAAGACGTAGGCTACACCTTGATTGTCAATGAGAAAAAGATCACTATTCCAGATATTTTGTTCAACATATTCATCAATAGAATGACAGTATGCCAATGGATGAATAGCAAGGACATCTGCCCAACTTTGAAACACTTCCTTTCAAAACATATTATTCAACTTTATAGCAAGGGTATCAACTGCCTTAAGTCCAAGTTCGAAGAAAGATTTTACGAGGTAATGTCTTCTTAAATAGGAAGAAAGAACATTCTCCCAAGAAAAACCGTTACTATAACAAAACCTCTGTATCCAACGCAATTTAAGTGATTTAAAATAGTTATGGACATGGATCATTTTCAGACCACCCTGCTTGTAATTTTGAGTTAATTGGTTTCTTTTGACTCTATCTCTCGACCCCCAGATGTAAGTATATAAAGCTGAATTAAGACTTGTCAAAAAGGCTTCATTGGGACTAGGTAAAACCGCCGCCACATAAGACAACTAACTTTTAGAAATAGTGATTTCACAACAACTACTTTGCCAAGAACAGTTTACTGTCTTCTCAACCACACTTTAATAAGGGTTTTAATGTCATCCAAAAGTTTGTTATAATTCAGAGTAATGATTTCATCCAAAAAGATTGAAAAAGTTATACCCAGGTATGTAAAACACCTCCCATCATTCCAACTAAAACAAAAATCATTACCAATCCTTTCCATTCAAAGTTTCTTGGAGCCAACCCACATAAGATTAGACCCATCAAAATTTAACTTCAAACCTGAAAACTTAGAAAATTGTTTTATAATCCTTGCTAAGGTATTTAAAGGATCAGATGTCCCATTCAGGAAGAAAATTGTATCGTCCTCGTAGGAACTCATTTTAACATGTGTATTTCCGATATTAATACCCATAACCGTATCGTCATGTCTAACCATTATTCCCAGAATTTCAACTGAGATTATAAAAAGTTATGGACAAAGAGGGTCACCCTGTCTACACCCCCTGTGGATGGAAAAACTTGTAGATAATTGTCCATTAACTAGGACATAAGAGTTTATGTTATTGTAAAGTGTTTTACACCATGTAATAAAACTGTCATTAAAACCGAAAACCTCTAAAACTTTCCAAATGAATTTTCTACTCAGTGAATCGAACGCTTTTTCGAAATCAGCCAGTAAGAGCAACCCGGGGATATCCTCATTCTCTAAGTAATGCATGATGTCATACAAATTCCGTACATTATTACCAATAACAAATCTACTCTTCAGAAAACCGTTTTGGTCAGTATTTACTATAAAGGGTAAAACACGTTTCATACGTTCAGCGATACAAACTGAGAGCAATTTGTAAGCGACATTTAAAAGTGAAATCGGCCTCCAATTTTTTAGGAGTAAACGAGACTTATCTTTCTTAGGGATTAATGTTATCAGACTTTGTCTTTGTGTAACAGATAAACTGCCATGACACAGACCATAATTAAATGAGCGAAGCACGAAAGGTGACAGTGAATCCCAAAATACTTTGTAAATTTCAGCGGTGAAACCGTCTGGCCCTGGTGACTTATTATTCTCATTTTTTTCAAAACAGACAAAATTTCAGTCTCAGAGATAGAGTCACTCATCCCAGCAAGCATGTCAACAGGAATAAGTTGTTCACTCAATAGAGAGTCTAAATCAGCATTATCGTCAACTGCCTGATCTATATCATACAAATTCCTGTATTATGAAACTGCTTGATGCATTTTGTCCAGCTGAGAAGTGTAGACAGAACCATCACTGCTCTCAATCTTAGTTATGACCTTGTGCACAGCATTCCGCTTCTCCAAATTTAAAAAAAAAATACTTTGTCGGTTTTTCCCCAAATTCCACCCACCTAGCCTTTGTACGTATAAAAACACCATCCATTTTATTCTGTAGTAAAGTCTCTAATTCAGTATTTAAACATTGTATTCATTCAAGTATACTTGCTGATTTAATGAAATGATATTCCTCAATAAACTTTAATATGTCCTGAATAAAGTTTTCACTAAATGTTATGCAGTATAACAAGCGGTTAAAGGAGCTGAGTAGCCGCCAAAGTAGAATAAACTCTCGGACTAGCCGACTTCGTTACGTCACATCCGGTTACGCTTCTTGGTTTATCGATTCGATCAGATACCGATACTTATCAAAGCCATGCATGCAGTGTGTCTGGTGTAACAGTAGGCCTACACTTGTTACTGTCGTAAACAGTACTAACGTTAGCCTAACTTAGGCTAGCGTTAGGGCCTAGGTCTACCACGAAAAACAAACTCATTGATCGAAAAAACAGTTTCACTACCTGTAAAATCCACAGTGTTGTTCATGAACCTCCTGCAGAAAATAGGCGTGTGCCTTGCCACTAGTAACGCTAATATACTACATACGTACGTACGTTGTAAGTTGTGTGTGCTACATGCCTGGGTAGATGCATCGATCAGAACCGATACAAGTGGAAACGATTCAAAATTGCTGGTGCCAGAAGAAAAAGTAACGAACTAGAAATTCAAAAAACAAATTGTAAAATATCTTGCAAGTGTAAAATCAAATAACCCAAGAAGTAGTTTAGGAACGTTCTTGCAAAATTACTTTGCAAGATTATTTTAAATGAGAATATAAAACGCTTTAGGACTAATATTTATAAAATTAGCCCCACACAGAGGGTAATCGTCTCGTTTCGTGTGATGTATTTATTTTGGAAGTACGCCACTACTCAGCTCCTTCAATCTGGAACGGAGGTAATTGCTTCCTTTGAAAGTCCGATAACTTGAAGTAACTGCTCAATCGCCAAACATTGGATCCAACAATCAAAGAATTTCCAATGTTGCCATAGCCGTTTTATCAATAAAATACATACGAATAAGTAGGATGAGAGCTGCTGTTATGATAAATTCAAGAGGAGGTCCTTGACAGAACTGTTCGCAATAACGCGGGACCAATTCATTGAATTGCATCGGATTGTTGCAGTGGTTTGGCTGATCTTAATCCTGTTACCTCTTATGCCTGAATTTGTTCTACACTGAAGAGGCCCATTATTTGTTCGGAAAGCTACGTTACTGTGGAAGGTCTTGGAATTCAACAGGCTGCTGGAATCATTCTCTATTTGTACACTTCGTGTAATGTAAAAAGAAATGCCATAGTTACAGGCAGGAAGAGAAAACAAGTGGTATCTTGGATAGTTCTATTTATTCTTTTCCTCAATAATTTTTACTTCCAATCAATCTTACACCATTGTCCAGCGCAATTTTGTGTGCAGGGCTTCTTATCTAACCTTGTCACTTTTACCTGAATTAACCAAGACTGCCAAAGCACAATCATGATCAACTCCTAGCAACACTGTTTGCATGAAATTTAATAGTGGCAGAATGCTTCTCGCGTTTTATAAAAACTGGGAAAATACGGCTTACTTGTATCCAACAGTCCAATCAAAGACTACACATATCAGTTGAGCTTTAATTTGAGTATACCAAAAGGCCTGCTGTAAAAATAACAGTTGCAGCAACCCTCTCCCAACCATTAAGCTCGGCCCTTTCTTGCATGATAAGTTCCACTAAAGTATTCAAACCAAGGCATGGTTACCCGTATGGCACTATGGCATCCGAGCAGACAAGCTTTGATGAAATTTAAATGATAAGTATAACCTTATATGATCCGTTCACGCTTAAAGTATATATCCGCTCACTAAGATTGCAATTTTTCTATTCTTTAAATTTTAATTGAGATCGAGAGTATAAGATTCATCTTGCGAATCTTGTGGCTTGTAACGGGATTTTATTAGGTAGTTCCTTCTTCTCTGAAACTGGCGTTAGTCATATGCATGCATACTTAAAAATGTTTCCTGTCCAAGCCCACTCTCCCTACACCCAGCCCAACAAGACAAGGGATTTTATCTATGTTCATGATATACAACTTCTGTCACTGATGTTCAACGGGTAAGAATCAAACTAACCAATAATAAACACGTTCTCAACTAAAGTGTTCTCTCCTGGTTTTCCATCTGTTTTGGTCTCATACGTAACAATAAAAGTCAGTATTTTCAAATATAGGTTACAAGACCTACATTTACTTTTGACGAGAAACTTCAACGTTTTCCTT
Source organism: Holothuria leucospilota (assembly GCA_029531755.1). Lineage (NCBI taxonomy): Eukaryota > Metazoa > Echinodermata > Holothuroidea > Aspidochirotida > Holothuriidae > Holothuria > Holothuria leucospilota. The sequence continues at coordinate 28,491 of JAIZAY010000473.1, read as the reverse complement.
TGAATAATACAAACAAAATATCTTACAAGTTGTTTACAATCATTGCTGACACTCATTCAAGCACATGTACACATAGTTCTGCGCGTTATGCCGAGGGGTTAGCCAAAATACTTTCTGATTCCTTTGCCGAAGGCAAAAAAATCTATGTAATCACGCTGGGCGAGTGTATGTGTGTTCATACTTAGTACATAGATTTACCATATTTAAAGGAAGCTCCCTACTGTTTTTAGAAAAGGTTAAGGGTCATTTGAGGTCACCAGAAGTTAAAAGCTGAAAACCATGTAAATACGATTTCTCAAACTAGAAAACATGGATAATTTTCATACTTAGAACGTGGATACGTAATAGTCAATAAAAGATGATAACTATTGTTTATAGTGGAGGACAAAGATTATCTAAGGTCACCGGAAGTGAAACTACGAAAATCCTGAAAGTTGCTTGTACACACGTTATCTCAAGATAGGAATGATGAATACTTTCACACTTGCCAAATAGATTTGTCATATCGAGAGGAAGAATCCTATCGTTTTTAGAGAAGTTCAGAGACTATTAGAGGTCACTAGAGGTCAAAACCCGAAAACCTTGTGAACACGATATTTCAAGAAAGGAATGATGAACACTTTTCATACTTAGATATAGCTTTATCATATATCAAGGGAGAACGGTATTGTTTTTGGTAGAGATCAAACGTCATCTAAGATCAGCAGAGGTTAAACAACAAAAAACTTGTAAACCGCTTAAAAACACATTGATAGGATGATAAATACTTTTCATACTAGGTATGAGGAATCCTGCTATTGTTCTTGATGGGGTCAGAGGTAATTTGAACTCACCAGAGGTCAAACACGAAGAATTTAAACACCATATTTGAAGTTGAGAATGATGCATACTTTTCAAGATATACATTTTTCATATTACGAGAAATAGATCCCTATAGGTTTTGATGGGGTCCAAGGTCATCTAAGGTCATCAGACGTGAAACTATGGAAACCTTGTAAGTTTTCAAAAACACTTTATCTTAAGGACAGACAGTGGGCCGTACCTCTAAATTGTGTCCTTTTGTGACCAACAAAAAGAGGGGTCTGAATGTTTGTACCATTCCAAGGATAACATTATAGAGAACAACATAATCTTTTCACGAGCATAACTCTGGTGAATGCATTAGTAATTCCAGCTAAAATTACCAAATGATCGACTTTTGTGAAGGATGCTGTCACCATATTATAATTTAAAACAGCTTTCACCAACCGTTTAGGATGGTGTAGTGGAAAGTGTTTGTTCCCATTCTCATTCTGACGGCCCAGGTTCAAATCCAATCCATGAATCTATTTTTCTCAGTTTTTGTTTATTTAGTTTCGTCTTCTGTTATTTAACAACCTTAAGACATAGCTTTTTGCTATTGACAGGAAGAACTCAATTGTTGTTAGTGGAGGTCAAAGAACATGTGAATTCACCAGAGGGCAAATATTGAAAGCACCTCAAACACGTTAAAACATGATTCCTCAAGAAACATAACTTTGAGGGATAAACTTAGTGTGACAAAACATTTCCTTTCGCGATAGGCAAGGAATCACTAAGCCTTGGGCTTCCTGGTTCAAAGAGTGAGTGAGATCCAATTTTGCCAACTGCGATGGCCGATTTTACTTTGTAAAAGTTTAGATGTCATTAAACATCCTTGTGTGTATGTAAGAGCATGTCTTTCTTATGCCCACAAGGTACATGGATTAGGCCATGGTGAACGAAGCACAATTAAGCCGACATTACACATTCCTTCCGAGTGAAATATGCAGTGGAAGCACCATAGTTTTGAAAGTGTGGGTAAGTGGTAGGCAGAATAAATTATTACCGGGAATTAACAAGGAATGACCCAACTGCCCGAAATATGCAAAACTCTCCCCACGGGCGTATGGTCCAGGGCAACCCCCGGTGGAGGACCAGGGAGGAAAAGCCCCCGTAGGCTCTGAGCTACTTTCAAATTATGAGCATTAGAATAAAGCATGTTAACTATCCTTGAGAGGTTGTTTGAGATGGAATAAACTGACAACAAAATCACGATCTGGACATTTCGCACAAGAGCCGGTTTTGTTGCTGTGAGGCTACAGAGTGCAAAGGTTTGGGATAACTATTACACTGGGCCAACATATCAAAAGCCTGTAGGCCTAGGCTATATTGCCTAGGTTACAGTCAGCAGACGGAAGCATAATACATTATTTTTGTCCAGAAGGCTTAGTTCTCTAGTAAAATTTAGGCTCGTCTACTAATTTTGAGGATAGGCAATACTTTCCATGATATAATAATACATTCTTGAAGTACTCCCTCTTCCTCTATGGGTTTCTTTGTCCCCCATCCGTAAAATAGTGGGCACAGGAATCGATGTGCGTTTACTACCTTACTTCTCGTCTTCTTTATACAATTTTCCCAGCGGTCAAATCCCAAATCCCAAATCTTTACAGGCCTTGAAACATAGAGATGGCTTCGCTCGTAGCAAACAAGGTAGTCTCCAGGATATCGGAGAAGGAAGAAATTTTCTTCCGGTCGTTCTTCACCCTCCCTCACAAAAGAGTCTTTTATGGAGACGTATCCTACAAAAAACTAGGTTCGCTACGGAAACTCTGAAGGACATACTGCCCTTCCTTCAGAAACGAATGTAGGGTGTCATTGGACCTAAAAGATATGTGCCTTCACGCCGCTATCGTTGAGGCTTATTAAAGATAACTTGCCTACGAGTACAAAGGGGAGACAAAAATTTTCTCAGCTCTATCCTTCGGCAGCACCAGTTGTCTCTGAGTGTCTAAATGACTTGCGAATATCACCCTCCTCCAACAAACGGACTGGGCGATCAAGTAGGAGAAGTCTCATCCCACCCTTCCGCATTATCTACCCACCCTCCCATCCTGGGAGAGGATCGGCCTCCTTCACAGAAGCCTTTTCTAATTTTTCTGGCTGCTCCCCGAAGCTCGGTCAGAAGCTGGCTCCAAGTCCTTGATCTTTTGGCCTTGGTCGTCATCCAGTTACTTTGGCACATGCCCCCACAGTAGTTCAGTCTATATTTCACTTCATACTGGCCTTCAGAGACATTCTCCCAGAATTAAAGACCGTCCTCTAGCCTGATCTCAAACGGCTGCATGTGGCTAAATACCTCCTTAAAGGTAAATCTTTCAAGGCATGACAACCTAGCATGAACATCACTGAATACCTCCCGGCTTTTTAGTTGGAGTACATTCTACGAAAGTAGCGTCCTCGTAGGACGCCACATAAATGCGATGACGTTCAAAGAACTTGTCAGGGCGGCACGACCCTCGCAACCCATGTGGCGGGGATGGACCTACTCTCACGGACGTTTTGTTCAGAGGTCGCGCGAATCAAGGAGCGTGGGCATCAAAGTCCAGGTGGACGCATTAAGCAAGTTTAGCCGAACCAACTTGCGCGTGTTTACGACGGTGCAGAATAGCTTGACATTTCAAGGTCAGTGAGCCAACCTATACTTTATAACAGATCGCGCAGCTTCATATCTTCTACGCCAGATCCTTCCATCCTCAGGCTTTGGCTGTCGACGTGTTATCCCTTCAGTGAAATGGGGGGGAATACTCGTGTATTTCTGCCTTTCCCCGTAGTCCAGAACGTCCTGGTCGAAATTTCAGTGTCCAGAACCAGATTAGTGCTGGTGACCCGTGCAGCAGTGGTTCCCTGTACTCCTCCATCTGCTAATTAACCTCTTGACTTGGTGTCTAAGGATGGAGACAGGGTGCTCCACCCCTGGTAGAGGACATGCACTAGACTTGAGTCTACCAAGGAATCCGTCAAAATATGTTTTACCTTTCTGTATAACATAATTTGAAATTTGTGGGCCATCTGTTTTATTATATTGAATTGTGTAAGCCATTTTGAAAAGCATCCTAAAGTATATAGCTAGTTGTTCTTTATTATACCTAGGTACTCACACGATACTGCCATCAACTAAGAGTTGATCTAAAAGTTGGTCATTTAATCCCTTAAAATGTCTGTTTTAACCATGTCGTTGAATGCGGTGGACATTTTGGAAAATCTAGCTCAAAAGTTCTCCCTCCACTAGGCAACTGTTGGACCACCTGATTTCATCATCTCCATAGACAAAGTCCTATAAAATTGTCGGGGATGAGGATTTGATTGATTGGTCTAGTTTATGGGAGGATGTAAAAGCAGAACGTAATACAGGAAGTCACAAAATCGAACAAGCAGTTGACCGTAATTGTGATCGCTTTCGGTCATTAGTACCAGACTAGATCTTGCTGCTGCTGAATAAATCTTGCAAATACAATTATTGTCCATGGCTGTCCCATTGGAATCTCTAACACGTAATCACTGAAAACGATAAATTTCGTTTGATATTTGATCCCTACTATACAAATGCTGAAGTCGTTATTGCAATACGTTTACTTACCTGCTTTTGCAGATTTGTAATCTGTTAAATAAATCTCAACTTTAAAAATGGCCTCCCAAATCATGATCAGTGCTAGCCCTTATATTACACTGGCACCTCTGAACATGTCCCTTCTTGTTTTAACCCCAGAAATATGGTTATATTTGCATTTGTCTCTTTAATGATTCCAGATACTTGTTTTACGTTTGTTGTTGGGGATCGCAGTTTGGAAATTCTAAATGGCTGACATTTAGTACGATCCATACTTTGCAACGGCACTCTTTAAAAAGATTTCAGCGGGGCATGGGTGGCGTACCCACCCCCAATTGATCTTTGATTTTGTTTTTAAATGATCCAGAAACGCGTATAATCTATGGATTTCCGTAGGGGTAGGGTAAGTTGTGTTTTTGATTGAGTGATGGATCGATTTTTATTATTATTATTATTATTATTATCACCGCCACCGCCACCGCCACCGCCACCGCCACCGCCACCGCCACCGCCGCCGCCGCCGCCACCGCCACCGCCACCGCCACCGTCACCGCCACCGCCACCGTCACCGCCACCGCCACCGTCACCGCCACCGCCACCGTCACCGCCACCGTCACCGTCACCGTCACCGTCACCGTCATTATTATTATTATTATTATTATTATTATTATTATTATTATTATTATTATTATTATTATTATTATTATTATTATTATTATTATTATTATTATTATTATTATTATTATTATTATTATTATTATTATTATTATTATTATTATTATTATTATTATTATTATTATTATTATTATTATTATTATTATTATTATTATTATTATTCTTATTATTATTATTATTATTATTATTATTATTATTATTATTATTATTATTATTATTATTATTATTATTATTATTATTATTATTATTATTATTATTATTATTATTATTATTATTATTATTATTATTATTATTATTATTATTATTTTTATTTTTATTATGATTATGATTATGATTATGATTATGATTATTATTATTATTATTATTATTATTATTATTATTATTATTATTATTATTATTATTAGTAGTAGTAGTAGTAGTAGTAGTAGTAGTAGTAGAAGTAGTAGTAGTAGTAGTAGTAGTATTAGCCTATTATTATTAGTAGTATTATTATTAGTATTATTATCATTATTTCCTATCATAAACCGTTCCCAAACTATCAAGATTTTTTCTTCAGTTCTATTTTTCTTGATTACCATCCCAAACGTATTTATTCAAAGGTTAGGTTACTGGTTTATAACAATTGCCATCATGCCTGATGACCAATATTAGGACGATACTGCGGGGGATTATTTTAGTGAGAACTATTTTCCGAAAACTAGAGATACAAGTCCAACTCCGGCTTTCATCAAGAGGCAATTACGTGGCAAGCCTATATTATGTGCAACATTTGTAGCGTGATGTTCGTGATTTTAAGTATGTTACCCATTACAAAAGCTTGTTTAAAGGCCATTCAGTGCATTTGCAGAGAACAAGAACGATGGAACATGCTTATTTATCCTCTGCCCTTTTGTTATGTCTTTACTCCCCTCTAGACAATTCCCAATTGGAAACCGTTCATTTAATCCGTTCAAAATTAGCAAAACTACGATTTTTGTGAAGTGCTCTCCTGCAGTATGATTTGGATGTCAGTTACAACCTTCATACTAACGTCCCCATCTTACAATTACCCCAGAGCTTCCAGTAGGCCCATTGCCGTGACACCAGCACTGTAGGGGTGCCTTGGCACAGCCAAAATATGGCTAAATAAATGGTAATCAATTTAAAGCTTTGCAAACTATACTACCATTTTACATTTACACCACCTTGCAAAAAACAAATTTTATCAATGGGAGAAGTTTCATCCCTCCACTTCGACACCACTTAGGTACCCTTCCCTTGCAACCAACAGAAGTACGAACAATTGACTTAAGTGTGAGAATTTTTCAACATATGATCAGTTCAAAACTTTGCCAAGGTTACATCATTGTACATCTAGGCTACCTGACACAAACAAAAATTTTGAAAGGGAAGGGGCACCCTTCCCCTTAGACTCCTTCCCAGGACGGCACCTCCGCACTAGCTGGTAAAAGAAGGGTTTGCCCCTGTACAAGGAATCTTAAACACACCCTCATGCACACTTAAACCGACTTTCTGGGTCTATCTGGGATGGGATTACTACATCTTCTGTGGTGCTCCCGCCTTACGATGGCACTCTATCACATTTCAGCTGTCGTTGGTATACATACACACGATTTTAACCATAACTACTTTGTTTTCATCTGCCCCCTGAGCTAAAAAACTTTATTGACAGCCATTTTGTGTGGCCGTTTCGGATGATTCAGATTGTACACAAGCGATCTTCAAAGCATTTCTTTCTTTGTTTGCGCTGATTTATGAAATATTTATCTTCATAAACCTAGTAAGTTTTTTTAAATAAAATGTTTTCAAAATAGCGGCTAGTTAAAAATCCAAGTTGGAGAACACAAAAGGTATTCGAGCAATTTTCCAAATTCTACTTTAAAAATTTAGCACTTCATATTTTGGTTCGCCTGCTTTCTGACTTGTGAGCTATAGTTAGTACTTGTTCCATAGTTTTGTGTATGAAAAGTTTACTGTACTAAAAGCCAGATGTCGGCAAACCGGCAAGGGTAAAAATCTGTTCTTTTGACTTTACCTTCATCATAGTGACTTCCCTTCTTCAAGACTTATCTGGAAATGAGCTATTTTTTCGAACCCAATTTTGATGGTCAGCTTTGTGTATATGTAGTGTTTTGACTCAAAATAAGGCCCCATATTTTGTTCCTTTTCCACGTACACAGTTTCAGGACAAACAAGCATGCACATCCTGGAATTCACCTGAGGAAATTTAGCTTGAGACCTGGGGGTGGAACAACCTTACGGCGCACAAGGCGCCGAGGTAGCCGAATCATTCCCAAAGGCGTAGGAAAGTATTTTCAAGTAAAAATCAAGGATGAAAATATATGGTCAGTGGTCTCTTGAAGGTTTTTGATACTATCTAGACGAAGCGCCCCTACGAGTTAGCGCAAGAAAATTGTCCAGAATGGCTCCCAGATTGCAGAAAATAGGACTTCCCAGAACTTCTAAAGGCATCTAGACCGTCCTTCTTTTCGAGATCTTATGCTGTAGAAATTTAGTGCATTTCCAAAACAAAGGTAAATTAACGTTCCGTGAAGAGCATAACCCGGGGGTTTGAGGACCTTTTTCTATGAAAAAGTACTGGTACATTTGAATCGACCACCCTTTAAGAGGGATCTGTGGATAGGAGTATGCCCCTCGACTTTGAAATGTTTCGCACTTAGAAGAAGCTTAAATGCGAATTAATGTTGTTGTTATGGCAGTTTATCTACTCACGAGTATTCATAAATTACAGGGAAATAACTTGCTTTGAGAAACAAAACAGAACATACCTAAAAATTACAAAGAAAGAACACTATTTTGTCATAAGCGGGCCAGCACTCTTCATTCCCTACTGACACAGCCTGTTCCGTAGAAGTGAAATTTTATTATTTTTATAAGGTACGTATATGGTCTGCAAAACTGCAAAGGGCGGCAAGATATTTGAAATACATGTTGAGAAATGGTGAGAAAAAAATAGTCCTTGCCTTGATAGGGGATAGTTTGTTTTGCATTGTATCGTGCACCAAAACTTGTGACTGAACACAAAATGATCGCATTTGACTTTTGCTAACTTTTGTACTAGTGGCGCAGAAGTTTGGGTCAGAAGAATTCGCAAGGCTTGATTTGACTTAGGCCAGTGGCGTTTCAGTTCTTAAATGCATTTCATCAGTCTTATAGTCAAATATGGTAAAGCCTTGGAGAGTTCCACTGTAGCCTACTAATCAAACTTACGGTGTTTCCACTCCTCATATGTTGGATCTTCCAATGTTCCATTATTTAATTTTATAAAAGCATTATTTTCCAATGTTGTCATTGTTAAGAGGCTAGTAATTGCACAACGACAACATTTAACCCATAAAAAAAAACATTTTAATACGATGCTTGTACTTTCTCTGTCAATTGAGACTAACTTTCAAGGAAAACGATTTCTATCTGACATTCTTTGGCTTTTGAGGGCCCTTTACAATGATCTGTGTGTTTATGTTATTATATGTACACTAACGCGCAGACTAATAGTACCCTAGTACGTACTCCTACTGGGGAACATTTTTCTGCATTCGTGCTCGTACTCCTGACTTTGTACACGTACTGGTACTCAGACAATTTGAAAACCAAGTACTCGTACTCAGGCCCTTGTACTGGTACTCTTCTCATGAATTTGCACTCGCACTCGTACTCATGAATTTGTACTCGTACTCTGAGAAATGTACTCATGAGTACAGACATCTCAGTCTAGTGTATTAATGTTTGTATTCTTCATTGATTCATTTCTAATTAAACAGAACTTGTAAGAATTTAAAGGGTACTGTGCTGATCAACACAGACTATATCTCGAAACATAAAAAATAAATTTTTCTGCTAGGGAGCAGAAACAGAAGATTCAAAGAAACCTGTCTTTGTACAAACTGAAGAAATTACTTCAGTGCAAGTCCTTTAGGGGTACTAAATAGGCTTATGAGTATATCATCTCCTTAAGCATATGAGTACTTTGGCCCCTACTTCAAAAAGAAAACGCTTGTTGCTCAGCATAAGCAATGGAGTAGGGAAAACAATCCAGTGAGCCACATCTGGAAAAAGGCCGTGGTCGGTCCGATTTAAACCAATTGGTAAGAAAGTGAGCCGTAAAACCTCATCTAACTCAACTCAAAAAGAAAACATCTTGCCTTGGTGTAGTCTAGAACTACAGTGTTTGAAATTTTCTTGGATTATTAACTTAGTAAGAGTCTGCTTCTCAAAACTTAATGACTCAGGTGAGATCACTTTTAGTTGTTGGCAAATGTGCACTTTCAATAATAGAATATTGAGACATACTGAAATGTTTGTAGAGAGCATGTATTAGGTCTAAGAAGCTGAAACTAAACTGACCAGTGTTGGAACAGCCTACTTGGATTAATGCTAAATTCTTTAAAAACTGATAAACCCTAGGAAGAAACAGGTCAAAATTGAAAACGAAACCGATATAATCAGTTTTCTTTACAGGCTGGAATCAATCTTAATTAGTCTCTTTTATTGGTAAATCCAAACCTTTGCCCCTCCACTTAACTTGAAAACCTGATTTGCCAGCGTCAGACTGCACTTTATCAAACATAAATTCTTCTCAGAGAAGATATGTTGAAGTAAAACAATTTATTAGTGGGTTTCCGTTCAGAACATAATGACATTGAAACAAAAATTGGATTTTTCTTTTCTTCCCAAGAACGTCTAGTCAGTATACCATGTATACATGATGTATACAAGTGACATCGCAAGTTTTTTACAATAAGCTTCTGCAAATTGCGATCAATGCAGTAGGAAGTGGCCATCCTTGCAAGATGGTAATTCGGTTTCAAACCCTAAGTTAAAAGCATGTTCTGGTGACCAGATTTGATGTTTTCAAAAAATGCAGACAAATTTTCTGTGTTAGGCAGTGAAAACCCCATCTCTGTAGCATCTTGCATCTGGAAGATATGAATTTTTGAAGAAATGCTTTATTTTCATGTTCGGCAGTGCATGATGGGAAATTTGTGATGTCATCTGGGCAAATTGATTAGATGTAGCTTTTGTATTTCTTAATAATGTTGATATCACTAGATTGATTATTTCATAACTTTATTTGCTGTACGATAAGTATGGCACAGTTTTACACTATATCTACACGGAAAAGCATCTAAACATTCCAACGGTATCAAATTTCAAGGACAAACAAGGTATCCAATTATGAAGAATAACAAAAGGAATCTGAGACAATTTGCCCACTTTGCTTCATGTTCGGTGACCTTGAGGAAATCTGGAGGTATTTCTTGTCAAAAGTAACCAGTCTTTTGGAAGGTATATCTTGAGTTAGGAATGGAGTTTTGGTATGGGGTTTGGATGACATGTAATGAAAATTTTTTATCTTTTATATGAGACCCCTACAAAATGCCACCAGACAATGCCTTTAATATTCCTCCTTAAGATCGGACAAAGTGAAGAATATAAAGCATTTTTATAGCACTGGACATAATCGTTATTATAACCACTTGCATTATTTCCTTCACCTCTAGGATCGTCCACCATCATCTCATTTTTGATTCCTTGCCGAAAGGAAAAACAATCTATGCAATACTTTCCTACTTGGTATATAGATGTGTAAATTTAGGAGGGATGGAACCATATGAATTTGTTGGAGGTCGAAGGTCATATGAGTCATCAAAGGTGCAACTACGACAGTGCGCGGCACCTCCAAATTGTGTACGGCGTTTCGTGACCAACGAAAAGTTGGGACTGAATTTTTCTACCATTAAAGAAAAATTTATAGAGTACAACGCTTATTTTTCACAAGCATAACTTTTACAGTAAATAATACTAATTTAAATTATCTAAGTATGAACACGTGTAAAGGCTGCTGTGACTATAGCATGATTAGGAATACCATACACTGAACGAGTTCCTTGATGTCGTAGTGGATTAGAGCCTCTTTTTCTCACGAAGATGGTCCGGGTACGAATCCTTTCTAAGACATGTTTTTTTTTTATTTTTTTGTTATTCACTTTTGGTGAAGTTCAAAAATCATAAGAGCTAAGCAGAGGTCAAGTTGTGTAAAATATCGTAAAAAATGATGTAGTCAAGAAGTATAAATTTGAGGGATGAACCTCAGTGCAACAAATCACCCCCTTTCATCAAGGAATCACTAAGCCTTTGGGCTTTCTGGTTTGAAAGATGTAATATTGGTAGTGGTATATAGAAATCAAATGCAGCATTTATATGTAATAGGTTTTCAAACATGACAAAGAGTTACCTTAAAGAAAATTGTATGTTAATGTTGTCCTTTTTTCTCCCCCTTAAATTCTGTACATGTACTCACAACTGTAGTCATACTCGTACTTGTACACGGGTACATTTTTCTGTACTCGTACTTGTACTCATGGCTTTGTACTCGTAGGCTACTCATACTCGTACTTGAGGCCTTGTACTCGTGCTCGTACTCGGAAGTTTGTACCTGCACTACAAATCTGCTAAGGCGTGTTCGCCAGTACATGTATTAGTTTGCGTATGCATACGCGTTTCTGTATAACTTACTGTGTACGATGATTATTATGCATTAAAGGTATGTGGACATGTACCCAAAAGGGCTATTTTATTCAGCAATGACAGATAAAGATGCCGTATATCTTATACCGTTCTCAAGATACAACTCCTTAAAGTTTGACCATGTCTAAGATTTCCCATTAGTTATGCAAAGACCCCTGATATGGAGTGCTGCAAAATTTCTGTATTTCCTCTGTTAATTCTTTATAAATTATCTGTTAATTATTTATCATCTAGCTTCTAGTTTGGTGTTTCAAATGAGTCTTTTCAAAGTGTCAACAGCTGCTTCCTAGCCTAAACCCATCGAGGCATGCTAACATTACAACTCTCCCTTAGAATTAAGGTTAAACAAACTAGGGTACCGTAACACACACTTCATGAGTCCCTCTCTATACGTCACAGATTTGCATAGCCTATAGCTCTTGTCAATTCATGATGTAATCTGAAAAACAGCTAGCCTTGAAAATTGGTCACCTTTTGATAAATTGTGATGTGACTAGCAACTATTTTCAACGTTTTATAATGCTTTTTATGTGAAATGGACAAGTGTAACTATCACATGTCCACTGACCGTTTAAGTTAGAATTAAAAGGTCGTTATTTGCTCATAATTATTTGCTGCAAATGTTACTCCCGTTGACCAAAATGTGGGATGGGAAGGGGGAAGTATCCAAGCGCTTCAACCGAACAGGGAGCTGGAAGACAGTCTTCCAGCTCCCTGAACCGAAATACTGGGAGAACCATGTTCCCTGTTCCACGTTAAGCTACCCTGCCTGCATTTACTATGAATCAACCCATAAAACGTAGGTACAAGCCTAAATTGACACAAATGTGGATATACTTACCTTCTGAATATCCCACGAGGGACAGTATTAGCAAAACCAGCGATAAATCCATTTCAAATACATCCACCTCGTTAGGTGGCCCTTTTGGGCAATAATGTCGAGTTTTGTATTCAAATAGTATTGTGACGCCACAATATTCCTCTTGATAGTTTTATGTACAAATGTACAACTTGGTAAAAAATAACAGAAGGGAATACTCAAATGAAAAACAGTAAGCACAAAACAAAACACTCATGAACGTTAGCCTCTAAACAAATTTAAAGAGTGGTAAGCAATCAGTTAGATCAATGCGGAACAACCACTAAATACTGAAACGTGAGTTTTCGCAGGAAATTGTTCTTTTCATATTCCCCAGTAAACATGATTTATTCAAATAAATTTTATATGTGTATGTATAATTCATTCAGTTTCAAAGCACAAATCAGTGTCAGGTAACCTAACATACAGTGTTTATAAACTGTCGTTTTACTGATATTTACTTTATTGTATGTGGAAAAGTACAAAATTCGGGCAATACCATTACAAGTACACGTTCTATGAGCCTTCAAAATTTCTGTGATAACAGGTATCCATCATATTATGTTACAATAATTCGACTTATTAAAAAGATTTTAATACACATATCGTTGTTTCTTTACTCTTTATGTAAAAGTAATAATTCAGGCGTTTTGGCCTTTTGGCTAAGATCACTTTGTGTCGTATCTGTTCTTTTCAGCCAGGCAAGAAAGGGCCATGCATGACAGACCCATAATTAGGAGTCTGAAAGCTAAGGAGTTGGTCATGTTCAGTCTTGGTGTCCGTTCAGGGAACGTAGCTCCTTTGGGGAGCAGACCGCCTTCGGGGATATAAGTTTTGTTTTCGTCCTTCGACTTCTCGCCAAAGGGTGAAGGGGACCTTCGAAAAAGTAGCCTACTTGCGAATTATTCATGCTTGGAAAATAGACCTCAACCCTGTAACTACTAATAGGGGAGTCGTTTGCAGACATCTACAAAAAAGAGGTCGGATAATCAGCAAGACTTACCAGAAGTATAGCATAAACAGCCCAAAAATTATAAATTCAAAAACGACTCATTAACTGTAGCAAGAAAAGGAGATATTTTCAAACAAAGCCCGACTAAACTAGCTAGTCTTTTGTTCATTCATTTTGATAATATTTTGCGAAAGGTGTTTTTTCCGCGGGCTATACTATCAAGCCGGGGAGCTACAAGACATCTTCCAGCTCCCTGATCAAACCATCCCAGGCCATTTCTCATAATTCCCTGCAAATGTAGAGCAGCGCATGACAATACTATGAATCCTCTCAAATCGACGCCATTGGTTTTGCGTAGTTGTTTATGGCGTTGAGATACTTTGTGTAATTGTGACAAGTAGTGTTTTGCGGCTTCCCCGCAATTAACTGACCTTTGACACAGAAACACACAGTTATATATTAGCAGACTACTTTGGAAGCGTCAGGACTTGTTCGGATCGAAACTCTGATCAGCAAAGATACAATTCAGGGAGTCCTTTTAAGAAATTAGATTTAGTCAAAGTCTCAACAGTAGACACCATCTGCCGAGTAATAAGTTTATCATTGAGTGAAACTTGGTGTCAGAAGTGGGATGTCATCGAGTTACTGAATAAAGATACTACAGATGGTCAGTTAATTATGCATATCCATGGCACTGACAGGTATACAAGATTCAAAGTCAAAATGTTCACATATCTCATTGGGCCTCATGGCAGAGATAAACTAAAGTTGATACTTTAACACTCCTTGTTCGAACAGACTCTTCGCCGAGAATAACAGAAGACATAATAAAAAGCCTTTCATCAATACTGTGAGTCCCCAAAACGACATCGTTGGGAGATACAAATTCTTCATCAGAGATCAAGATCAGGGAGAGACTAGAAATAAGTATATGAGTTGAAGCTTTTTACATTAACGGTTGTGGAGGGAGAATGAACTTGATTTGCAAAAACGCAAAGATTATTTAGAGCTTCACAATGATCAAAAAAAAAACAAACAAACAAACAAACAAACAAAGACACTGTAGTCCAGTTAGGGAGCTGTGAGTCATACATTGACCAAATCTGTCAGACAGTATGTACTTGAGAATAATTAAATCCCCTTCAGGTACCAAAATTTGATTGGCAGGTCTCTTTGTTCTTATTGTTTGACTTTTGTTAACTTTCCTTCTTAAGGATGATGTCCTTTTTTCAAAGGGCGGTAATCATGTAACAAAGATCATCGTGAAGATGCTGCTTTGAAAATAACTGCGCATTTAACAAATGTGAAACGTTTTCACCGTTTTGTTCAAAACGACTTTTCATCCACTCTTAAGTTGCACAATTCCATCATTATTCTAATTTCTTCATTAAGAAATGCATATACCCTGTTTGAAGACCAATAGGAGTCTAAATTTTGATGACGACATTTCAAACGATTCCCATTGTTCCTGAAATAGAGCAAATTGTATCTACGTTCAAGGAGACATAAAAAGATACACTGTACCCTCTTAAAACGCGGCACCTGGCGACAAAAGTTGAAAAAAATTTTTACTCTCCTTGACGGCTGGCAATGTAATACCAATGGAAGAAATCATCCTATGAGCTCCCTCAGATGGAGCAGACGACAAGAAGAATTGTCTTGACTTCTTAATCTCTCTAAGTTCTAGAGGAATTTTAGGAACCAGAAAATGCGAAGCTCAAGTGTCGGCAAAACATCTAGTTTCAAAGGAGGAACAAGAATTGTTTCTCTACGTCTTACAGCTCCCTGGTCCAGGAAATATAAGGATGAAACCTAGAACAAATTGCAACAGAAAATTTTAGTCCTTTCAAGCATTAGAAAGGCTGCACTGAATATTGTATCCAAAATCAGACAACACCTTACACCTGGATATAGGCTAATTTGCATTAATTCAAAATGGCCGTCATTGACAACTTTGAGGCTTTACATGTCGAAAACGGTTGGTTTTACGCCCCATAAATGTGTCATGAAATGCGTAGAAAAATTGCACTAAAGCATCAAATTATTATTATCAAAAGACCTGATTAAAAATGCTTTATGACGAACATAAGATAGCATAAGGGGTATATGATTTCCAAGTACGTCATCGGGATTTAAAATTCCAACATACTTGAAGAAAAATGTGCTATTCTTTATAACTTTATCGTGAGTAGATATTGTATATATGATATTTAAGAAAATACCCCACAGGTAGCAGAAAACGCACTTCGTACGTTTTGGTGTTAGTTTGACTGGCCTACATGTTATGTCTTATGATTTGACTTAAGGATATTAAGGTACTGCTATCTTTATTTTAAAGACATTTCCAGATAGCATAGCTAGTGACATATACAGCGGATGATTCCAAGTAGATTTTGGGACATCGGAATTGCAATGTAAGAACACCCTAGACAGCGTTTGCAGGTCAAATGATGCGGTTTGTGACATTTCCTTACGTGCTCCTCAAATGTAAAAATAACGGTCTCATTAGACCAAAATTGAAAGGATGCAATGTGCGTTTGGCCATCTCTGACGACACATAAGGCTAATTTCAAGTCGAGTTTTGCACATCGGAATTGCAATATAAGAACACCTTAGGAAGCGTTTGCAGGTCAAATGATAAGGTTTGGGACATGCCCCTACGTGCCCCTCAGATGTGAAAATAACGGTCTCATTAGACCCAAATTGTAAGGATACCCTTACTCTTCACCCTATCAATGTATAAAAGTGCATTGTACTGAGCAGTTACCATATACATGACATCAAATCGCTCGTCATTATGATCTTAGAGTACGACAAAGAGGCAAATAATTTCAGCACAGGGTGAGCGTTCCCTCGACATACAGTGTCTCTCTTACAGCTCCCTGGTTGGAGTAACAATTCAAAATGTGGGGGGGGGATATGTATCCCGTCAATGGATAAGCACGGACAAGCACTTTGTTGGCATGAGATGCACGCCATCCACCATCAATGCAGTTTTACAGTATAAATCTATTTTGAAACAGGGATGGCTTCAGGAAGTAACCTGACGGAATAGGAGTAAGCTTCTTCCACGGAGGGGTGGACCAGCAACACGAAGTCCTGAGAGCAGTGACGGCTCACCGGAAGCGCAGCTACCATTTTTGGCACGCTCCACACGCCCCAAAATTTTGTTTTAATTGGACAAAATTGGAAAAAGTGTGGGGTTTTATTGAAGAAAATATGAAAAAATAAGAATCTACTTAAGAAAACCTTCTGATAAAATTTGAAAACTTTGGGCATAATCAAGTTACATGTCAGGGCGAACGGTCGTCACCTTGGATTATACACTTATCAAAGGTTCCCAACGAGATTACAAAGTTCCCCTAGGAGGGAGGCAGTCTTCCCCAACGGGGTGGGGAGGATGTCCCCTTACTTCCGCCTTGAGCCATGCCTGGTTTGAAAAGGTTAACATACTGAGAATGTAGGGTGACAATTACAGACTAGGGTAAAAATTTTGCTGGTTCCGTCTTTATAATTAAAAATTGTTAATGTAGAGAAGCATTATAATGTTCTTTGCTGATCACATTGTATCCTACGCAAGAAATAAAGAAGTATAGATGTATGGAGAACTGATTTGCAAGCACCAAAATTGTGGTCAGATTCCTAGGTTAGTCTAACCGAATGCTTCCCCTGTAAAGATTGAATTCTGGTATCCCTCATAACCCTTGAATTGCCCTGAAGCAGCATTTACAACATCTTCGGGTTAAAAGTATTCTTGCCAAGAAGGCTCGTGAAATTGCTAGTCAGTTTTCTTTGATTTCAACAGTGAAGAATAACGAATATCATTATAAATTGGCATTAGTAATTAAACGAGTACACTGATGTGACGACGCAGAAATAAAAAAAATAAAAATCTAAGAGAGATGAAGATATTTGTGTCAGTAATTTAATAATTCATATCTTTCTTGGCTGGCCGTGCGAGGAAGCAGATCTTCAAACTGGAGATGCTGGTTTTTCCCGTCCAAAGTCACGTCCAGATCAGTTTTGAAGCAGCAGCGTGATGATAATAAGCGGGCTAGTATCATGTTAGTTGATTACTATACCGTACCGGTATAAGCTGACTACAGATGTGCGTTGAAAAGTTGCAAAAGATCAAAGCTTTAAAATGAAGGAGAGTAGTGCATAGTTTAATGTCAAAAGAACAGGGCAGCGATTTTTTCTCAATATTGGGGGACATGACCCCATTTTTAAATAATTTACTGTGTGAAAAATCAAAGTCAATGGGCGATTTCTCAAATATTGGGGGACATGTCCCCCTGCCCCCCCCCCGATCGCCGCCCATGCAAAAGAACATGGTCAAATATGGGACTTGGTAATTATAAATTTCAGTTAAAAGAGGCTAACTACATCCTGTCCATATGTCGGCATGGAAGTTTCCTAAATATAGGAACGTACCTCACAAGTAGTACATTGTAGAATTCTTGCAATTGAGAAGAGCCGTTTAAGGCCTGTACACCTTTAATTTCATGAAACACCACTGAATATTGTCTAGTTGGAAAATATTCCGAAGTTTGACTGAGCCCCTCTCTCCTTCAGTAGAAAGGATTGAACATCGTAGCAAAATCTACAGACAAATTAAATTAGACGTATATTAGAATTGAAAGAGTGTGAAGGAAACGAACCATTACCTTGTATTGCACACTGAAGAAAACGGTGGAACAACAAAGTCGTGAGCAAATCGCTCAGAAAAACAAAGTTTCCGATTAAGTATGACGTAATGTTTTGTAAGATGATATCTTACCCCCAGAAAATCTGACACTACAAAGCATTCAGGCATATCTATTATTACATAACGTTAACTGTTTGCTTCTCTGAAAGATAAAAGGGGTGGTTTGCCTCCCTCCGCCGTTGTGCCACCAGGTTGATTAACCCTTAAAAGTCACGTAACGCACTGGTACAAAATTGCTCACAGGATGTTTACAGCCCATCCTTTACAGTGTATGCCTGACACCTTTTAAATGCACTGCTACATAATACATTGTTCGGTTGAAAACGTATAATGTACGATACGGTTGGTCAACTTCATCTATTTCTGTGACACTAACGAGTGTTTCTTGGCAAAAGGAACCGATGTAACCACCACATGATCTAGAAAAGTGATTCTCATCCGTGGGCGAGGGTCGTTAACTTTTAGGTAATCGTATTAAATTTTCAGGTTGGTCATTATAAGATCTGTCCTATAAATACTTTTATCATTTTATTCAAAGTTATGCAGATAATATTTTAGATTTAGAAATGACGACACTCTATTATTTAATATGTGCCTTTTAGATAACCTTTTAAAATTTCACATTCTAACTACAAAATTGCAAATTTGAAGTTTTGACAGGTTTTGCTCAGCTTGTCTGATTTGATATTGAAGCAGGAGTTATACGTTTCACAAATTTATCGTATTTTATCGGAGTTGGGTGGAATTGGCTCATCGTACTTCCAACTGAAGGGGGGGGGGGGCTATAAGGGGGAACGTTGGCAGCCACTGTATCAGATGATTTGAGTTGTTCAAGTAAAGACCGTTGAATGATAAAGTCCTGCCGACGAGTAATTTTGTGATAATGACGTACTGATATTCCCACTCATAACACAACAGATTATACATAAAGTACTCAGAGACTTACAAAACTTGAATAGGCAAATTCTTCACACCATCTTAAGATATGTAACTGGTTAGGTCATTGGGGTACAGTATCATTGCTTGGGGATTGGTGAGTGATTCAAAAAGTAAATTATGCAGTCTGGAGATTCAGAATCTGCTTGTATGAATTCAGTATACGTAGTCGTGTGAACTCAATATCAACACCTTGCCACGCAGGCCTGTAATACCCAGGGTGCTACAGTGGCGACCATTACCCTTGGCCCTATGGTCTAAACAGTCAAAATGCTTATTTCTGCCGGCACAAAAGGCCAGTTCAACTTAGACAACGTTTGACTTAAATTCATTCTGTTGTCACGGCGCTTTGCGGGGTTATACCAAATCTGTTAAAACTGGAAACAGCGATTTGCCATCGACGTATGAAGATATGTAGCTTTTTCATGGCATGTGTAAGTCATTCCAACCTCATGACGCCGTAAAGACGACATAATATATTTTAGCAGAACCTAATGTTTTAGATTCATACGTCTGTGTAGTACCAATTAAAAATTATGGGGTATAAACACAGTTCCCTTTAAAATGTCGCCAATTTGACGTAATTTGATGCAGGGGCGTCTATTTGATTTTGGAAGTTGGGGCGGGGGGGGGGCCATCTGACCTAAAACTTCTTTCCTATCCTGGTGAGGAGTCTAAGATGCAAAATGTTACTAAATGTTCCAATTTTGGGGGTATATTATGAAAATTGGGGGGTACACTTCATTACCCAAAGGAATGCAGGCTCAGCCTGGTGGTGCTTAGATTTGCCGACAAGGGTAAGCGTCCTGACTGGGGACAGCTACTCTAAGCCCAGACATATGCATGGGTTGCCGAAATATGCCGAATTCAAAATGTAAGGCGCTCGAAGCCGGCCAAAAAATTGGGGTTATAGTTAAAAGGATTTCATAGTTTTGCTTTCATTCAGAAAGTTGAAAAATTTTGGGTTATTATTGAAGAACCAGCCCAACTTAAGAGTAAACCAAGAAATTTGATAGGGCGACTACATGGTCTTCTTCGGGGAGTACATTCTTTATCTTACTCATTAAGGCTCCCAGACGAAACTAAAAAATCTTTTTTCTTAAAAAATATGTTTGCCACGATGGTGAATTTGAAAAAGGAATCTTCCAAAAGATAGGAAAAAGAGGGTAGAACTTCGCAACGTTGCATTTTCGTCTTTCTCTAGAATCACAACTACAATATTTGTGGAACCTTTAACGTTAAATAAATCCAGTATGTTTGAAATGGCGTGCGGTACTGCCAGACAGAACTAAGGATGAAAGCGCGAGTAGCGCGGGACATTGTTTTGAAATTATAGAAAGAATTGTTACAGAACTTACTGCCTACGGACCTGATAAAGATCAATGTGGAATACTTTTTGAGAACATCTATGTCTTCACCACTACTCGCCTATATGCAGTTTTTTGGTTACCTCACTTTTTAGTTTTAGGTCACAAAAAGTGAAGGGGACAAATGTGTTAGCGTCCCCTCTCACAAAAAAGTGGAGGGGACATGTCCCCCGTCCCCCCAAATCGACGCCCATGATTTGACGTTATATTGGCATTGTGACATAATAAAACGTCATGGAGCATTTTCAATCATATTCCTATAGGCCTACATTTATTACACCTTTATGAGGGTATAAAAGCAAACGTAAATGTTGCCAATGGCGGCTATTTTGAATTTATGCAAAATTATCCTATTTCCCGATGCAGGATTTTGTTTGAGTTTGGATATAATATTCCACGGGGTGTTTCTAATGATTGGATGCAAACAAGAACCCTTTTTGTTTAGCTTCTTTTTACTAGACTACTAGGGAAGACTGAGAATTCATCAGTACGTGCAGCTAAGGCACATGCAAGTAAGCTGAAGCCAAGAATACAGCCAGGCCAGACGACAAAGCACCTCTACCAAATGCACACATACTCTGGCTATATAGCATTAAACCAGGGGAACCAGTGTCGGTTAGTTATTTAGTTAGATGAGGTTTTACGGCTCAGTTTCTAACCAATTGGTTTAAGTCGGGCCGGTCACGGCCTTTTTTCCAGTTGTGGCTCACTGGCTTGTTTTCCCTATTCCATTGCTTATGCTGAGCACCAGTGTGGGAACCAGTGTGGGATCTTCCTCAACACCCAGTCACTAGCCCAAAGAAACCAGGCAAAGTTAAGATGGTGTTCATCTGTGCAGCCTAGTTCGAAGGTTAGAGCCTCAACAGCCAATTGCTTCAGGGACCAAATATCACCAATCACTTCGTCGGTGTCCTAACGCAGATTTAGAAGGGGCAGGTCGGCCTCGTATGTGGTATGGAACGAATGGTCTACATGGTGAAGGTGGCTCCTCGAAACGAGACAGCAATATATTTAGTTTTTCTGCTGGCATGGAGGTGATGTACTGAAGCCATTCAAATATTTCGGTTGGTAGTTCACTTATTC
Organism: Holothuria leucospilota; assembly: GCA_029531755.1. Classification (NCBI taxonomy): domain Eukaryota; kingdom Metazoa; phylum Echinodermata; class Holothuroidea; order Aspidochirotida; family Holothuriidae; genus Holothuria; species Holothuria leucospilota. The sequence continues at coordinate 6,972 of JAIZAY010000473.1, read as the reverse complement.
AGGGTTGTTTCTTCAGTGTAGCTTTACCAGTTTTGCTCCACAAGGGACTGCAGACGATGACAAATCACATTTTGATGACAACGTTGCTACTACTGGTTAGGCCAATTTCTACGTAGAGCTTAAAAGTTTTAAACATGCTAGAGAGTGTGACGCAAGCCAAGCAATTTATTCCCTACTTTGTAAAGTTCTACGGCGAAGGGGCTTCATATTTACAAAAACCAACCACAAACCCTACTTGATATTCCAAATACCGAAAGAGCCAAGTCTGTAGTTGTGACAGGTATACGTTCACAGTGCCCCTAAACTTTTGTCCAGTATTTGTTATACTGCTTCAAGCAAAAACAAGCATGTTCGCGGCAACTTAGCGCTGCTGGCAGGGCCTGGACGCACTATTTATTGTGGGACAATACAGTGACGCTGTTAGCGAAGGCTCACAGTACTTTTTGCTCTCTACTTTCTCCCCTTCAGGGAGTGGTAACATAGTGAGCTTCAACTTATAGTACATGCCTATTGACTTATTGAAAAGTGTAGTTCGAGTTTCGAAGGACACAAATGCATGAAAGTTATTTAACAAGGCTGTATCCGTGTCTACCTAACCCCATTCCGAGTCAATTCTGATTCTATTTTCCGAATTCTAAACCAATTTCGAGTCCGGTTATTTTGCAACGTAGCATATCATGCCCATGCATCGTTAAATGTTGACATATTCCCGCTAGGAGGTCGGTATATAACACCGACAACAACTTTCGTTCCACAATGAGGAATACTTAGTTCAATAAATAAGCTTTCAGTATTATTGTTGAAAATTGATAGGTCAGTACGTTCAACATACCTATACTTTTGTCGAACAAAGAGACACACGCCCCACCTCGTCTGTTCAGACGATGATTCTCAACCAATGAATTATTATCAATAAGAGGTGAAATATTATCAGTCAACCAGGTTTCAGTGAAACCTATTACAGAAAAATTATGATTAAGTAAGGAAAGGTAATCAGCAGTTTGTCCAAGTTTCTGTTTAGACTTCTTCTTTCGTCACCAAGGATACCATCCCCTCCTTTTGTCACCAAGGATACCATCCTAGGGAGGGTACTCAGGGGAGGGGGTAAAAGGTGGATGAGGTGCAAAATGGTGCTATTTTGGCAAATAAAGCTTTAAACTGATTACATGTTTCGATATTGTCATTTTTAGTGATGTTTTTTTTCTAAGTTTTGGCTGGGCGTAAGGCAAAGGGAGGGGATGATATCCCTACTCTTTGAGAAATTTTTGTCAACGTGAAGTGGCTTAGATGCAAGATTGTGCTATCTTTGGTAGAACTTAGAAAAACATTCAATGGATTATATGTTTATGAGTCCCCATAATTTGCTGATGCTTTCTATTTTTGATCGGGTGTAATTAAAGGGCATATGTTGCCTAGTGGGAGGGGTGGCACCTTTACGCTTTGAGCAATTTTTGTTGCTCTAAATTTTCTTACATCCAAAATGGTGCTTTCTTTGGTAAAACATTGAACTTACCATTTATTTGGAAAATTCTCCTCATTTAGTGTATTTTTCGGCAGTAGCATTGCCTCCCTGCAAGGCTGGTACACGGTGTGTGCTGAAGTTTCTTCGGTTGGCGCGTAGCCGTATAGCAAAGGCCTTCCAAGAAAATTTTTAGTCAAATATACTTCCCAGGTGGGGAAAATTCTCATTCTATATACCTTGTATATCTATAACTTGCATCTTAACGTTCTCTGTTCTTCGGTTTCATGCTGTACAAATTTAGATTTCAAAACAGAAGGTTAGGTTCGTTTGAAATTAAAAGTTACCGGTGCTTTACAAGCCCATTTAGCATATATGGATATTTTATAAAAGCATGCTTTGACACGGTATGAGAAATAATACAAAAGATCTTTAGCCTGCGTATATGCTACAGGTGTGTTCAAGCTCTGTGTCATTTAGGAGGAAGAAGGTTCTTTCATTCGGTAGGAGAACTAATCCACGTAAGAACGCGTTTGCGGCAGGTTTCCGGTGACAAGCCCCGGGGTAATATAGGAAAGACGAATCCTTACATGCGATTTACCAGGTTCTAAGGGCCTTAAAATCATAATTAGGACAGTGAAATGTTCAGCATTTCATTAAATTTTCTCAAGTACCCAAACGTTTATCTACGGTTTGGAAATCTCAAGGGGACTTCTCCCTGGGGAAACTTCCCCCATGCCCCCCCCCGCCGGCCACGGCCCTAGTACGGGACTTCTTCATTGAATAGGTGGATGAGCTGCAGCACTGTTACCCCAAATTTCAAGTATTGCGCGAATATAGAGTAAACTATAGCCTTTCCGAAAATAGCAAACTTGCTGTTCAAAGGCAGGCCTATATCAAGGTAGGGGGGGGGGGTTCAAAACATCCCCGGGCAATGTATGGTCCGCTAAAGATAGTATAGGAGTAGTATGATGAGACTTTTTGATTTTTGATCATGATGCTCGATATAGCTTATACAAATGCCCTTCAAAGGCTATCCCAGGTTGTCACTCATATCCTGCGCATAATGTTTAATACGATCATTTACAAATATAAACAACCATGGCAATAAGCAATATCGGTTACTTGATGAGCTTGAGGGACAGGGAGATCTGAAACGCTTGATCCATTCCGGGTAAAATAAGTCAGTCAAAAGGATGAAATTATGAACTTTTAAATAGGTTCCAATACTTTGTTTACAGGTTTGTTGACAATTTACGAAAAGACTGTTGAAAATGTTCTTTTGCTGCTATCATGCTAATCACATTCTGGGTTGTACATTTGCCATGATTCCATCAAGTCGTGCAATAAATGTGAATTCCGAATCATGCTCCTTCGGTCAACTGTACTAGTTTATTCTTTAACGGATTCAGATACGTTAGATGTAAATTTATTTCTACAGAAAAGATAGTAAAGGCTGATGTTAATAAGAAGAATACCCTACGCGTCTCCTTTGACAAGTGGGTTTGCATTATAATAATGGGACAGTTCTTATTTGACTGTAATTTCAGAAGTACTGGCTTGACTCATATTAGTAATACTTTCATAGGAAACATTTGTCAAGCCTGGGGTACAATGAGCTTTTATAGTCCCAGGGATAACTTTGATACTCAAATTCTTTGGAACAATGGTTTCATAAAAGATAATAGAACGGTGTTTTACGAAAAGCTCTTTAAGGCAGAAGTTATCCACGTTAAGGATTTTTTTTTCTCTGGCAATAATAGGCCTTTGACTCTTAAATTGTTTTGTGAAAAGTATTACAAGCTTTCCTTTTATTATTTACTTTGGTAATTCTCAGCAATTCCTACAGAATGGAAGACCAATTTATTTGCTGAGGATAGAGAGGATACTAAGGCAGTTACTCAAAGAGTTATCACTTCTCAATTAGCCTACTCAAAACTTATTTCGGATATTGTTTTACCTTCAAAGTCGTTGGGGAAGTGGAATACTGAATTTAATTTATCCGATGGAGACTTGAAGGTGATTTTTAAAATTGCTTCGTAAACACTTTCTGAAACAAAAATAATTTATTTTTAGTTCGGTTACCTTCATAGAATTTTAATAATCTTTGGTTTCCAATGAACAAGCTTGATAACCCTTTCTGTAGCTTTTGTAATATCGAAGTGGGAACGCTAGAACATTTACTTTGGAACTGTTCCTTCACATCTTCGTTTCTCCTAGACGTTGAGCAATAGTTTTTGGGAGACAATTTATACTTTCTAAGAGTGACTTCTTTTGCGGGTATAATTTATTAAGTTATCATCCCATGAATTTTTTACCCTTCATTGTAAATGCTATATCTTTAGTTGCCGATTACAAAATTGTTTGCAGAATGTATTTCAGTTTTACATCAAACTAAAATTTATTTTGAAAGTGGAGGATTACATTTGATCAAAATAAAAAAGACAGGTGAACAAATACCACGCAATCTGTAATTGTTTCTCTCGCAGTTTTACTGTAGAACATTAACTTTTGTACGTTATCAACTTTCATATCTACATGAACGGTTACTATATGTTGATGTATATAGCATGTAAATGTTTGCGAGTTACACTAAAATAAACGATGGAAAAAAATAATCAAACTGTATCAAGATGGTGTATGTCCGTCCATTCTGCACCTCATTTTCCAGTATAAAACGATGTACAGTGTAATCTCTATCATCCACATTACAATACTGATCACCATTGTCAATGCAACCTTTACTTTCTACTCCTAATGGTTAATCCATACTTTACCTGATTACACACACTCATGACCGTACCTGCGGGACGGTAGGGGAATTTGTCACCCACCCCCTTCCAGAAATTTTCAGAGTAAATTTTTATGACATCGATCTGTGTAAATTTTCTAGACTTTGAAATAAAGATTGTTTAGATGCAACTTTGAAGGCACGGAAAGTGTCATTTCCGACAATACGGGCCGGGTGCTTAGCAAAGGGGGATATTTTTCTTATTTATGTATCACTAATGTCGCTAAAAAGTCCTAAAAACGCACCCTCGGCGCGCTTCGCCCTCCCCCATCCTCTACAAAAGTGTGGTGGGTAATGCACCCAGGGCTGGATCCAGGCATATGAGAAAGGGGCGTACGCCCCCTATTTCTGGCAAAGCAATGAATTTTGTAACCAGAATTTTACATCTCCAAGCCCATGAAAGAGGTATGATCAGCACTGCAGTCGGTTACACCCCCGTTTCTCATATTCCTGGATCCGGCCCTGGCAAGTCTGGGGTTTACACGACATTATCTTGAAATGAATAGCAACATATATTTGAAAATAGCATCAGACAAATGAGAAATATGTGGTTCTCCTAGAAAGTTTAACAAAAACTCAGCAAGGCATTCTGTGAAAAAGCAAAACATTATGAAAATATTTTGCAAAACAAATATAGATTTTCAAAATGGCGGTTAGTTTTTTTTAAGTGTTTTCCCGTGGACTCGCTATCATTAGAGTAGCCAGAAATTATGACTGAGAGTAAGTGACGTATACTAGTGTGTATTTCGAGAATGCAGTGCAAGTGAGTGAACACAGTAACACATTTACCCAAAGCAACTAGCAGGTTTGTGGTCACCTGTGTGCAGGTTTGTAATGTCGTTTCATTAGATAGGCTATATATTTCTCATTTTTCTGCTTTTGTTTTTCTCTTTGTGGTTTGATTGAGGGTAGCTTTGGCCATGATCCTTATGGCAAAAACAGATAAATGCATTTTTGGCAAATGACAACATTCTGGAACTGGTATACCAGGAGGAAGATATTGCCTGAAAACAAGGCCTGCAGAAAAGAAGGGGCCCATCATGCAAGCGACGAGTGGGGTGTTGATGATGAGGATAATAGTAAGAACGAGGGAAAAGACGATGACGCAAAGTGTGCTTAATTGACCTAAAGACTTGGAGTAACGGAAGGAATTATGGAAAATTAGAAGAAACCTAATCCCTTAAAACGTTTCCGGTTCAGTCGGGCAACGATACAGAATTTCATCATTTTATTTTACCAGGTATGGACTCGAAAATGGCCCACATTGGATCATTTTTTATCCAGATCGTATCACATGAAACACCTGGATTCCCGATTGAAGCCAGATTGATGCGGCCGTCTTAAAGTGGGAGAAGAGAAGCGTTTGGAAGACTATGGAAATAAATCTTCGAATCGAAGTTGACACAGAATTTGATTGACTGAAAGTTATAAGGATTATGGTTTGGAAGATAAACAAAGACAGAAATTATTGCCATCTTCGACTTAAAAACAAAACTTTGATAACATCACCTCCGGCGCGGTATCACCGTGTTACAACGGAAATTCATGCCTTTGGGTACCCCTCTTCCATCTAATGTCATGTTCAGGTCCCAGTGCTGCCAGGGCCGTCGGAAGGCGTCTAAAATTGAGAGGCGAGACTATTTTCACATATATTTTTACATAATGTTTTGATTTTCAGACCGTTTCCTTTTTGGTTTGGGTGATCGAACGTTTTCATCCAGATGAGAAACATGGAAATATCACCTTTGTATTATATTTTTCTGTTTTTTATAGGCCTACGTACTCAGATATGTACTCACATTCAAAGTAGTGTAGTTGTGTTCGTACGTTCATAAATTTTGAAAATCAAGCACTCCTACTCGTACTTGTACTCTTATTTAAGATTATATAGTCACGCCAAAAGTCTGTCAAACAATTGTTCAAAATACGTTCTTCCATTCAAAAAATTTTTGGAAATTTACACAAGAATTCCCTCACAATTTTACACATTTATGCAAAACCTTTTATACAATTTTTCTGAAATAATTTGTAAAAGATGTTTATAACTTTTTCTTTACAATTTGTAAAGATTTTTGTCACGGAATTTTCAAATATCCCTAGGAATTCAGATAAAATCTCTATTAAATCTTTACACATCCCATAAAATTCAACTGTTGTTTTAGAATATGTACAAAATTGGAAAATTTCGCAGAGTTGATCTTATATGAATTCTATAGAAAAAATGAAATAATTTGCAGAGAAATTGTATAGGCTCTTCAGTGATTCTTTAGATTTTTAAAAAATAGTTTCTAAAAATTCTTGTAGAATTTCTTCACAAGGTTTCAAAGAAATACTACAAAAACTTTAAGGGATTGTGTAAAAATGTAAAGACCTATTAGTATAAAATTTTCTACAATTTTTGTGGGGATCATATGTATCTTTTGTACTTTGTACTCTTTCACACTGAAATTAAAAGTATGGCAGAAACTTTTCATTGCTCTGGTTTTATTACTTACTCCTAAAATGCATTAAGGCAATAATTGTGTCATGCAAAAATGGACAAACTCTAGCAATTACGAGATTTTACAAAGCTGTCAATTCTGGTACGCAATTAATTTCCTCCTTTTTAGAAATACATGCCTCATTTCACGAAGATTTTTGGCTGCGTTTCAAGGAAGTTTTAAAGTTACATTATTAACCTAAAGGGGCTAAAAGCCTTTTAGATAATAGGCCAGCCTGCAAC
>JAIZAY010000303.1:0-62190 GCA_029531755.1 Holothuria leucospilota | reverse complement strand
CCAGAGGTCAAAAGGTCAAAACTTTGTAAACACGATATCTCAAGAAGGGTAAGTGTGAGGAATCTCATACTTAGCACATGGATTGCCCACAATGAGTAGATGATTCCTATTGTTTTTGGTGGAGGTCAAAGGTCATTTGGGGTCACCAGAGGCCAAAACTTTAAATCCTTGTAAACACGATATCTCCAGGAGGATAATTGTGAGGGATGGCATACATACCATGTGGATTGCCCATATTGAGCAGATGATCCCTCTTTTTTTTGGTGAAGGTCAAAGGTCATTTGGGGTCACTAGAGGTCAAAAGGTCAAAACCTTGTAAACACTATATCTCAATAAGGGTAACTCAGAAGAATCTCATACATAGCATGTGGATTGCCCATAATGAATAGATGATCCCTATTGTTTTTGGTGGAGGTCCACAGTTTTTTGGAGTCACCAGAGGTCAAAAGGTCAAAACCTTGTAAACAAGATATCTCAAGAAGGGTAACTGTGAGGGATCTCATACTTATCATGTGGATTGTCCATGTTGAGTAGATGATCCCTAGTATTTTTGGTGGATGTCAAAGGTCATTTAAGGTCACCAGAGGTCAAAAGGTCAAAAACTTGTAAACATGATATCTCACGAAGGGTAACCTTGAGGGATCACATACTTACCTTGTGTATTGACCATATTGAGAAGATGATCAGTATTATTTTTGTGCAGGTCAAAGGTCGTTTGAGATCACAAAAGGTCAAAACCTAGTAAACATCATATTTTAAGGAGGGTAACTATGAGGGATCTCATTCTTAGCCAGTGGATTGTTTATATTTAGCATGTAGGTCATTTTGAGTCTCAAGATTTCGAAAGCTTTTGACCTTCTAAACATGATATTTCAAGTAGGATAACTATGAGGGATCACATGCTTGTCATGTGGGTGATGCATGTTTGTTACAATATATCTATATGGCAAGGAATCACTAAGTCTTTTGGCTTTCTGGTTTGTTTTTGAAGGGCAGGATTCTGCATTTCTTTGGTTTTGAAGGGCAAGCTTTCATTGTGTCACAGATATATCTATGGTTATGCTGTGCGCCTGTGCTGTAAATATGGTTAATGTGTTTTTGTTTTGCCCTTGAGTGCCTGGAAATCCCACTCATGTGACATCACATGGAGTCCCTCTGTAGAGCCTAGTAATTAAATGCAAGAACTGCTTTTAACCACATATACTCACACATAATTACACATTATTACTGAATACAGCTAATGTTGACTGATGATGACACTATGTTGAGTTGTAATGTAGTTGAACATGGCCTAAACTTGAATGCCTTTACTCTAGCAAAAGGTGTGACTAGATGCTACAATAAATGTGTTCAATTTTGCAAAACATACTAGTTGATTACTATTTAAATTGACTTATGATTTCAACTGAGAATGGTTTGAAAACAATTTTGGTGCATGTTAGTGTTAACTAACTATTATGTGTATTTTAATGTGCAATTACTGTATTATAATAGGCAACAGTGTAAATTCTATTATGTAGTTCAATATGTAAGCAACTTTAAATTAAAGTGGTCAATTTACATTCACATAACTTTCATGGTACATCACAGAGAACATCTATCCTAGGTTTAATTAAACAGAGAGCAACTTAAGCAGTGATAAGAAACACCCCTGGTTGCAAATTTTCCATCCTGTTGCACCATTTTCCGTCCGGTTGCACAAAATTTCCGTTCCGTCATGAAAATTTCAAATAGACATACTAACATTATGAGATAATCTATATCAAAACATACTAGTTGATGATCCTAAGGACCTGAAACATTGATAGTTCACAAAGTCCTGTGCAGATTCATTGAGTGTATCATATGTAAAATAGAAAAAATCATGTCACAATGCGACAGGACGGAATTGGGCCAATTAAAAAGGGTCGACCACCAACTCATAGGGGATTTGAAAAAACTTAGTATTGATGGAATACCTTTCTACATGATAAATAGAATGCCCAAGAAAATCTCGCTATAAAGTTATTTATTTTTGATAGGCTCAAATCTGAACAAATTCCATCCTGTCACGCTCGATGACGCCATTTTGAATTTTTGGAGGGTATATCTTGGAAACTTGGAACAATTTTGCTAAAAAAATATGATCCCACAAACTTCAATATGTATCCTACTCCAGCACACAAAAACTTTTCCCACAATATATAAACTAATTTTTGAAGTTTGGGGTGACAGGTTTTGGATCTGACCCAAAATAGCTTGGAAGGAAGAGTTGTAGGCCTAGACCCTAGGTCTACTGTTGTCATTCACAGTAGGAACTGTTATTATTGTTATGCCTTTTGTGTGCAGCTCAGTCCTACTACTCAGACTGTGATGAATACAGTCCTAAGTTATGCCTTTTGTGTGTAGCTCAGCCAGGCTTAGGGTTGGGCATGGTGCCCTGACCCAGCATTATTACTGTCGTAGGTTTGTGAGATTGATTTAGAAAAACTGCTCTGACCTTCAGGCTTGTGGATCATGCATAGGCAGAGGTTAGGTAAGTTTGTGTGCCTGCATCCCCCTACAACTGAGGTAGTGATGAGCAATTAAAATGTTTCACTTAGCCTACTGTTGTTTAATACATTTGGAGACAGATTTAATCATAGACCAACTCCATTCTTCTTTGGCTATTTAACTTATCAAGAACCACTGACTTTGTGAGTGTAGTGCAGTGGTCACCGTAGCATTGCTTGCAGCATATAAGCCTATAGCCTATACGTGGTTAACTGACTGGTATTAGCAAGTTGTGAGGGTCTTGCTGTTGGCAGCATGGGTAAAAGCTAGGGCTAGCTACCTTTGCTGTTGCTTACCAATGATAATAGTCAGCTCATATGTGATTGTCATCAGGTAATCCATATATTGTCTTTAATTTTAATTAATTTTTCTTTATATTTATTTCACTTGTTATATGGTTTCCATTACAGCTGGGGGCTCCAATTTTATCTGACCTTTGCAACACACTGTGGCTGGTTGAGAGACATGACTCATCCACTGGGGGATCTGCGTAGTCATCAACAGCCTGCGCAGATGAATACAGTCCTAAGTTTAGACTAGTGATCAACAGATGAAACCATGTGGGAGAAAGGTTTGTTATTTCGTTTTATACTTCTCATACAGTAGCAGTAAGAAGTAATGGCTCCTGATATTGTACAGAGAGTAGGAGTCTATTACCCTTTTATTGTATCAAGAATTAGTTCTAGAGAATGTTGGAGAAAGATTTGGTGAAGTTGTTTACTTTGGTATGGCTCCTTGCTAAGCACTGTCCTTTTCAAGCTCTAAAAGTAGTTGCCAAATGAAAAAAAAAATCAGTTTGGTTCTGAATGTTTATATCAGTTCTTGACTTCACTAAGCGCGTCTCCAAATAGGTCTGTCTGTTTCGTGCTGCATCGATGAGATACAGAACCTTCAATCTTCTATGTAACTGGTAAGAAGTGTTTAGTTACATTTAGCAACAAAAAAGTACAGAGAAATTAGTATATCATGTAGTTATCAGGAGAAGTATGTTCAAAATAGTTACTATCTTGTCGTATGCATAAAACAGTACAGATTTCCTTACACAAGGACTAATTTGCTAGCTGTCGGCATTAGAAATATCAAACAAACATTGAAGGGATATACTCTACGCTTTTACCCTGAGTATGTGAAAGGAAATGATTGAAAGAAATATAAGGTACGGAAAAGGAGAAACAGTTTTCATCCAGGTGGAGGATCCTAAGGACAGAATCTTAATTGGCATAAACCTTTACCTGGGATACTTCATATCTGGATTAGTAGAGATAGCAGGCTACACCATTGCTATATTTCTGATAGAAAAATTTGAAAGGAAGCTTTCCTTGTGTGGACTTCTGTCCATAGTCTCAGCTGCATGCTTTCTCTTGATAGCAATACGTGAGTTTAAAGCGAAAAACGTTGTTGTGAACTGCAGTGACTTTCTGTAAAGGTATACATTCGTTGTGGGGTTACTCCAGTGTGAAATGTATGTGACTTGGCGTCTAACAAATAACTTGTTCATCTTTTGGCTTGCTTGCAAGAAGCTATGATATACCTAGACTATCAGCTCTTTTTTCACTATTTCACAATAAAAGAAATGCTTTATAATTAGAGTCAATGTTACGTTGTGACCCCTCCCCCCACTCTTTATGCATTGTGCTACATGATCGTTAAACTAAGCAAAACTTTCCAAGGTTCATTGTCACTAGTAGCATAGATAGCTTGTTTGGCTGAATGACTTCAATAGCGTTGCTGTCAAAGTAACGGGAGTATACGTCACAATTTTTCCATGATGATACATATTTACCCCCCTCCCTTTCTCCACCTTACTAGTCACTTCTCACTTCCATAAGACTATACGGTCAGATTATACTTTTCAGTCATTTTGAAAGTGGAATATTAGTTTAATATGCATCAAATATGACCTGAACAGAAAATATTTTTTACATGATTTTAGTATACCATTCAGTCTCATCAATAAACTACTTTTGATGAAAAAGTGTGTAGAATCTTGCATCTTGTGAAAATTTGAAGGGTTGGGTGAAAAAATTATTCATGAGTTGAAGATCAGTGAATTTCTTTCTATGAGAACCTTACTTTTGAAACTAAAGTTGCCCAGCTACCTAATTTTGAATGCTTATTATTTCATGTCTATAAATCTTGGTTTTGAAGACATACAATTTTAAGTACCATGAATGCAATATTCACCTTAATAGAGCATGTTGTACTCACCACTTTTATCAGCTTTCAAGTAAGTAAAGTTTCCTTGTTCTCATTAAACCTTTAGAAACAACAGTCCGTTCCTTCGTAACACGACCTCGCCAGCGAAATAATTTGTATGTAGTGTTATCTAACAAGAAAATGTGTCTTTGTCAATGTGTAGTTTTTAATTCGTATATTTTGCATGTCAAATAATGTGTTCTTTTCCCATTTCTCAGCTGAAGGTATTCCCCGGATAATCATTGGTATGGTCAGTAAACGTACAGTCTCGGCAACATTTGTAATCATATTTGTCTACACAGCAGAATTATATCCTACTCCTCTACGGTAAGATATTATTAATGCAACCTTTCGTTTTTACATTCTACTAGAACTTAAACCAATTTTAAAAGTCAGTGAAGAAAGTTTTGCGACTTTGAAATCATTTCGCTTCTTTCAACATTAGCCAGAGTCCACATACTTTACATGACTTAAGAGTAACGGTCACTTTCTTTATGTCTACTAAAAACAATCATTATCGACATTTTCAAATCTAGGGTGTACCTTTCCTACCTAGCAAGATGTACAACATCCCTTGGTGAGAAGTATCCCCATCGTTAATTTTGGAAGCCTTACAGACTAGAAGGGCTGAGCAAAACACTGCCCCTCTGTAAGGACTTCAATACTATTACATAGACCCTTTTCCAAATAGCATTTACAAAGGATTGTGGGATAGAGTTTTGATGTGCATTGATTTTGTCAATGGCATTTTACTGTGATCAAAACAGATGCACACCAAAACTCTATCCCACAATCGTTGTAATTGCTATTTGGAAGCGGTCTATTAAAAAGTAAATGCTGCCTTTATTTTCTGTCACAATTTAATGTAGACCAGTATCCAATTGAATGATCCATGCTAATAAGGTCTTGTATGTGAGTGATGAAGTGTCCTCCCAAACGTCCGCGTTTTTCAGCATCTTAAAAAAATTGTGCAGCATTTCATTTTTGATTCCTTGCCGAAGGCAGGCAAGGATTCTATGCGATGGTGATGTCGTGTGTGTGTGGGTGTGTGTGTGTGTTTGTGTATGTGTGTTTGTGACACTTTGCTCGTTATCACGATATCTCAAGAAGGGAAACTCTGATGGTACTCAAACTTGGTATATAGATGCCCCATATTAAGAGGAAGAAGGCGATTGTTTATGGTGCAGGTCAAAGGTCATCTGAGGTCACCGGGGGTCAAACACTGAAAACTAAAACATGATATCTCCACTTAGGAGGCTTGAATAGATTTCATACTCAGTATGTGGATGCATTGTGGTGAAAAGATGAATGCTTTCATTTTGGTGGAGGTCAAAGGTCATCTGGGGTCACAGGGGTCAAAAAGCAAAATTTTAAGAATTCCCAAGATCGTCTCATGGGTTAACCAGAAGTCAAAAAGCAAATTTTTCCCAAGAATTCCCAAGATCAAATATGAACCTAAAATTATTTTCCAACATGATAAGATAGCACTTGACCAGTGACTGAAAGATATGGGACATCGTTACATTATTTGTAATAGAACATATATCATCGAAACCTCAATGCATTTTTGCATTCTAGTTTATATTTATTGTGGAATCAAGAACTCCAAGCTTTAAAGCACATTGCAAATTAGTAGATCGGAATGTTATTGCTGTAAAATTTAGTTTGATTCATTGTTTTTCACTTAAATACAGTATTACTTAACTATGCCAGCCAAACTAGTCAGTGATGACCCAGCCTAGCCACCACACCATTTTTTGTGGCCTTTCCCTTATAATGTAAGGTACAGTAATGCCTCAGCCTTAGAAGTATAACTCTTCGTAATTTAATTTGGCTGAAGCCTTCTCACTGTTCCTATAGAACAGACCATCCTTAATACAGTTCTTAGTTTCCACCATTCCATGTCAGATTGCATAATTTTTCTTTAAGAATGATGTTCCTTTTGCAAAAAGGAATTTCACCAAGCACGTTGTAATCTTACAAATGAAGTCCTAACAGTAATGCTGCTGGTTTAAAATTCAATATGATTACTTAGAAAGTTCAAAAAGGACATTAAAAATCTTAAAAATAGTAGATGAATTCAATGATCAAAACATTTAGAAAAAGTACCAACTGACAAACTCCACGAAAAATATATCAAAATAAAAATAAAAATGCCACACAAATGCGAAAAGGGTTAATGTGGGCTATACACACCTATATTACTACATGATCTCAAATTGAAGTGAATTTATATAGGCAATCTCAAAGATACTGCATGGTACTGTAGGCATGGTGTCAACTTTTCAAGATGTTCTACAGTACATTTAGTTTGTGCAAAAACCAGTTGCAAGAGAATTTTGATTATTAGTGGTTCAATCATACACTACCAATATTCCTGCATGCATGATTCCATGAAAGTTTGTAGCATGTAGGCTTCTACACAAACTTTAATGGTCGAACTTAGGTCTACAATACTGCATTGTACAGGTACGGTGTATCGGTAGTTGGCCTCAAACTCATGTATGGTTTCTGCCCCTATGGCTCTACTTCAATACTGCCAAAATCTATCTGGAGTGTTTTAGATATCTTGAGATTCACATTTACTTGCTATTCCCAAATCAAAATCATGGCATTTTAAAAGGCTTATAATTCTTTGGGGAAAGCTAATTCTGTTCATAACAAACTTGAGACTTGTTTTTTATTTTACTGTGTTCAAAACATGGAGATGTTTATGTAATTTGAAAGTTATTCAGGTTGCCTGCTATTTCAGTGCATGACATAGATTGAAACAGCAGTTCTTTTTACCTTGTTGTTACCTTGGCTATATGGTACAATTTCGCAATTCTGTGTGCATGGTTAGAAAAAAGTTGTTCATTTGTAGGAAAGAGACTCAAGGGAGTTAAATTATCCACAATATGCCTTCCTTTATTTCTCCCCAAAGGGTAAATTTTCCTCCAAATACCCAAATTTTCATGGGAAGAGCCTACCAGCTTCCCAACATTTTCCACGTATGAGATTTCAAGGTGTTACTTTGCTGTTTAAGTCAATATTAACAAAAGAATTGTATGAAGAGAAACTGTTGACAAAATGTTACGTCTGAAACAAGGACGATCAGACACCTTAAAGTTGGCTTATTAAGCTGGTTGAACTACTGCACCTTATGATGTTTTCAGTACTTATGAAGGTATGGGCAAGACTTACCCCAATAAAATCTTTAAATGAAGGAATGTGCAGAACGGTAACCCCACTAAGGCCTATGTAGGCCACCACTAGTGTTATGGCAGTATCAGACCATCCTTAATACCACTGTAATTTTGAAGTTTGTGCTGAATTTCTTAGTAAAACTAAAGACGTATTGATTTTCCACGTAAAAGTAATGCTATTTTGTCCATAAACTTTAAAAATGGCAGGAGATTTGGACTTTGTCAAATTGTTGACATGTTGTATGTCCGAAACAAAGTGTAGTGCTAGCTGGAATATTCAACACTATAAAAGCTATTCCAAATTTTTGTGTTCTGTATATAGAGGGCTGCTACATAATTACACATTGAGAAAATAATTAACATTTAGTGATTCATGTAGTTTTAATGAAATTTTTTGAAGTCAAAACTTTCAAAAATCAAAACAATTTGTGCTTATTTCTGCTGTTAAATTTTTCATGTCACTAATATTAGTGGAAAAACTCACTTAAGTTATTTGGCATGCTGTCCAACATTACACCGATGAATTAAAACTTGTTTCTAATACCTTTTGCCAAGACAGCTGAGCTTCAATTGAGGCAGGTTTTGCACCAGGATTGGGTATTTACTAGCAAATGAGTAGGTATGACAGAAAAATGGAAATGAATTAAGCTATGAACCTTTGATGTTTCATAAAATTTAGTATTTCTACTTACCAAAGACATTATTTTGAGGTGATACTGCAATTATCAAATAACCCAGACTAGGTAGAATTGGTGTAAGTTAAAAAAAAAATACCAGTGGCAGCTGCCATTGTCAGTGATGAACATTCTCATTCAAAAGGAATGGTACTGTACATAGGTCTTGTTCCAAAAGTTGGTGTGGTGTTGTGACAAAGTAAACATACGTCACAATGTACCATTCTGTATGACATATCTGTCAAATTACCAAGTGAACTGTATTGTGGTAAATAAACCTGAAAAAAGAAACCATGGAGATCTCATTTAAATGGTAGAGTAATTGACCTTACTTGATAGTAAGCCATAGTTGGTGTACTGTGTTGTAGCAGAAAGCAAAAATGATAGGCTGAAGTGATTGAAAACTGTAACAGAAAGTTTAAAGATGAAGAATTTAAGCTTAGACTATCATGAAAAATAGATTAAAATGGTGGGAAAATGCATCAGATTACACCACAGAGCAACTAGAATCCAAAATTTTCCTAGCCTCCATAGTAGGCCCCTGGGCCCATGAATCTAAAGTTTTGTGCTTGCATTAGTGCTGGTCAAGGTCATGTCCCCACATGTGAGGTGCTATTGGTGGCCTGGTATATGTGCCATCCAATCATGATGCTTCAAATAGTAGTGTCTCCCAGTGGAATGGTGGAGATTGCTGAGGTAGAAAAGAGGGACCACCAAGCAAAACAGGTGAAATATCATGGCTGTGGTATTATAAAAGTGCCCACTTTATCAATTTAGGGGTGGGTTCTTTGACTTCTTCCTCTTTAGTTTCCCCAGTAGCAAACTCTTGCAGGCGCCACATATACTATATGTTCCTACTTTCAGCAGAAAAATTTCCTATGCGGTGGTATATAATTCCTATGTTGATTTTACTCCTATATTTTTGATGCTCTTTGTTGGAAGCCTTGGTAGTACATCTGAAAATTGCTTAACTTAATTGACAAATAGCAACTTTACTTTTAGTATACAATTCATAGCCAAACCTAGTTTAACTCAGGTTAAATTTTAGATCCTCTCTTCTATAATAATAATGCCACCTTCTCAAACATGTGATTGCTCTGAAGAATAATACAAGGATTGTAACGTTTGAAATTCCTTTGGACCTTCTCATTTGTATTTTTCCTTGAGAAGAAGCATTTAATTTTAGTATTTTCTTAAAAAAGCAATTTATTTAAACTTTGAAATACGATGGTAAACTGTCAGTCCATATAAATAGTAAAATGTGTTACATTGAAAACACACCCTGAATATTAGGACTGGTCCCTTCAATGATGTGTTTCCTTGAACTTAACATTTTGTAATGTTGTGAAGTGCCATGGATATGTTTTTTGTTATGGGGGGGAGTATGTTTAAGCTGTGCTTAAAATATTTTTGTAGGCTATAGAACTGGAAAGAATTCTGTCAAAAAAAAGTATATTTGTTGATGGCAGGCCCTTGGATTAATGCATTTGTTTGGACTTGGTCTAGACCTGTTACAGTATTGTAGTAATCTTGACCAAACAATGTAATTGTCATACTTGGAAAAGAAGGTAAAAATTAAGAGGCAATGAAACCTAACATATTACAGCTTGTGATCTGCTTGTTCACCAAATTTCTAGTTGTTTTATTGGAGATTTTTAAAATCTGAACACTGTGTAGGAGTGTTTTTTCTTTCTTCAAAATTGCTGATGTAAGGAAAAACAGTCCTGTGTACAATCACAAATTTTCTTGATAAGGGTCCTTGATAATCCTTATGATTTATGAACACACTATAAAGGTAACTCAAATACCCTTACGCTAATCATTGACAAAATGCCCATGGTATCTTGATTATCTTTTTCTTTTCCATTTTA
Organism: Holothuria leucospilota; assembly: GCA_029531755.1. Lineage (NCBI taxonomy): Eukaryota > Metazoa > Echinodermata > Holothuroidea > Aspidochirotida > Holothuriidae > Holothuria > Holothuria leucospilota. Next base: position 51,732 of record JAIZAY010000303.1, on the reverse strand, counting down.
CTTATCTCCAGCAGCACAGTGATCATGATTCCTCTTTAAAGCACGCTGAAACTATCCTAATAATTATCCTTCAAGGAGAGTGTTCAGAAGATGCCTCATGTTCAACATGAGGAGTGGAGGAAAATGGTGAGTGGTCATACTTAGACTTGAAGTTATTAGGAGATGTAATATAATAGACGTGAGGTAAACAGCACTTGAACACATGTTCTGTGCAAACATTTTAAGTTGGTTTCCAAAAAAAAATTGGAAGCTGAACAGGGATTCCACCAGAAACTCAAAAAAGGGGGGGGGGATTTATTACTGCTAAACCCTGAGTCCAAATTGGTGCTGTCCTTGGCCAAAGTTACAAGTGGGTTCAGGGGGACAAAAGCTTGCTTCAAGGCCCCTATAGGTGCAATTTGAAGGGTTTAAAGGCAATTTATTTACGTAAGTTCAAACATTGCTGCAAAAGTGTCCTCTTTTTAAGTAAGAACAGAAGATATTGGCAATTTCTTATATTTTTATGGATTCGAAATGAATATGGCGGATTTTACCCTTCTTCTGGAAAGGTAGGGACAAATCTCACCCCCCCCCCTTTGATGGAAACCCTGACTGAATATTCACAATTTTTTAAAGTTTCTTGTAGATGCTATGGAAACTGAACAAGCCATTAAATATTGCATTAAAGTGAATGTTTAGAGGCCAGGTTTTCAAGCTGCCCCATGAAATCTATGAAAATAATGTCTTTTTTCCAGTCTTGAATATAAAGGATATTGTGAGAAAAACAGTGGAACTTGGCAGAAAACTGCTTGGGTTTATCTCTGATAATAACAAATGTCAGCTGAATGTTTCCTTCAGTCCAGGCTGTTTTTGTTTCACCACATAAAAATCCAATGAATTTATTCTATACCAAAAGTATTTGCTCTGAATCTGATCTTGTAAAGAATTTTTTTCACCCAGTATGTAAGTGAAGAGACTGGTTCATAAACATATATTGCAGTATTTTCTATTAGTCACAATGTGTACTCCCAATGAGTGTTTGTTGTAGGTCAGAATTTATTGAAACTAAATTATGTCAAGCAAAACTATGTTTTCATATTGTTGATATAAGGGTAAACTGTCAGCTTTCCAGTTACAGTGTAAAGAAACTGTAAAGTGTGACTGTGCGAAAACACACCCATAGTACTTGGGGTGGGCCCAATATTAGTGTGTGTCTGTTTCTCACGTTGAATTGTGAAAAGCACAGTGCTGTTTGCAATAAGTAATACTTATTCATAGTTTTATGTGGGATTAGGGCATTAAAGGAAATTAGAGGTTAATCATCCTCAATGTATGTACCTACAATGAGGTAGCCTGGAATGAGTCACTTTGTCTAGTCATAACATTGAAAACATACCCTGAATATTGGCACCGGTGATTCCAGTAGTATGCATGATGACAACATCTCTGTGGCATCAAAGCTAAAATTCTACTTTGAAAAATGCCCCAGAATTTCTAGCATTTGCCACAGAAGATATAACTGTGTAGTCCAGGGCTCCCAACATTTATATATTTCTGGTACATATTCCTATGTTTGGAAAATTGGAATATATTTTCCTCTAAATAGGAAACATTCCTATATTTTTTTAAAATTCAAAAGTTGGCTTACCAGTAGTTCTGAGAGATGTAGTCAAAGAAATTGCAAGAAATTTTTACCAAAAGCACTACTGTTCTTCTTGAGTAATACCTGCCATTATAAAGTTAACTTAGGTAATGATAAGTTTGTTGACATACCCTGTACATTTGTCAACTGTCTTGTTAGGACAGGGATTGGCCTACTCAATATCAAGTGCCATAGTTACATCTGTACGTACTACAGTGCCATGCCTAAAGTAAAGTGCTACTTTTCACCTTAGCAAAGATTAAACATTCTTAAAGTGGCTATGCCACGTGTAAATTAACGGTTTAAACCCTTTGGTATCTTTAGGAATACGTTTCCTTCAACGAAAATCGACCATTCAGTTTGTTTACAACTTGTTTTTCCGCTCCAAAATTGAGAAAAAATACACCCTCTTCCAGCCTTGAAAAGTTAGTCTTCCCGAAAATTTTCAAAATCTTGTTACGTCATGTGACATCACTTTAGGAACTGATCGTTATTTGCCGTAGTATCCTTCGGACATTTGATACAGTGTTTGCATTCCATTGTACCGGTTACCAAGGTCGATACAATGTAAAACCTGCGTGAAAAGTTGTAAATTTTGGAATTGTTATCCCTTTTCTCGTGCTTACCAGTTGTTTTAGTCAATTAAATGCATTTCACGCAGGTTTTTCGTCTTGGTGTCATGATAAGTAGCTGCATGTACAAACATTCACAATGCAACAGCATAACTTCCATGGGTACAGTACACCACATACCTGATACTACACAATGTATCACCAGAACTGTTTCTTAGTAGGTACCATGTGAAATCAAATTTAATACTTTCTTTGGAATGGCGGATCTGAGCCAGGGAGTTGCCCTCTAATGGCAACTCCCGGATCGGACTGGAATATTGGACTGTCGGTAAAGTGAATTTTCTTGGATATGAAATCAAAAAGGCGAAGGTGATACTGAACAAGACGTCAGTACAGTGCAGATGGGGTGAGTAATTCGTTACGGCGCATAGGACCGTATCGATTTGAGACTATTAGGTGAGGTAAAAGAACAAAACCACAACAATTCGAGCATGAGAGAAGCATTTGGAGCAATTGAAAGGGACTTCAGCTTGGAAAGTTTTATGTAGGGAGTCAAAATATGAACTTTAGGTTGCTTTCGTGCAAGTGTCAGTGGAAATTGTGGAACTAGCATATTATCGAGTGTGCACAGTATTTCGCTGGCTGCTGCCAGTTCACTGTACGTATTACTGCAGACCGAACCGAACAGTACACTGCCGAGTTTTTTCGTTATTTGGTTATGAATCAAGAGTATTTGTAATTATTAGTAATAGCCTACTGCAGCCCAAAAATAAAGCAGACCGACACCACTTTCCAAACAGACAGAATAAAGTTCAAATTCAAGACATGCCGCGAATTACAATCATTACTATCTCTTACGTATGTATAGGCTATGTTGTACGCCAGGTTCGGTATACAGAGGCTGGTGTTCCTAAAATGACGTCATCATTGTGTTGGCTTGAAATCTCATTTTCAAAAGTCTATTTTTTGGTGCAATTTTTTGAAACATTAATTTCTTTTTAATGCTCAAGGCTGTAAGGGTGATGAAAACAGTTTTGGAAAGATCTTTTTGTGTACTTTAGGCTAAATTAGTCTCCTGTTACTCCAATTTACGTGTCATGGCCACTTTAAAGGATACTCAATTATCAGCCCTCATCCAGTGATTTGGTTAAACTCCTTTACTCTCACACCTAGCTAGCTCAACCCTCAAAAATTGGACAATTGCAATTTTGTGCAGTACTTGGTATGCATCCAGTGCCATTCTAAAGCTGCATGCTGTTGTTGCCACTTTTAAACTACTGCACAGCTTTCAGGGGTCCCACCTTCTGAGTCCTCACCAGAGCATTGCTCAGGTCCCCACTGGGGCTCAATATTGGGCTGATGGGACCTGTTGTCCTGGTATCATTACTACCGACTGTCAAGTTATTAAGAGCCTTTTTACGTACACATGGAGGTAGGGCTGTGAACGTGTAGCAAACTTACTAAATGTTTCATCGCAAAATTTTGCGATCGTTTAGCGATTAATCGCAAATACCTACTGTATCATCAACATAGAGACTTTAAACGTGCCCTTGAACATGATGAATATGTAAAATGGGTTAGTGACGTCCAGGGGACATAGTTTCCATGAACCTCAAACACAGATCTTCATAGAAGCTCAACTTTGATGTCATATGTTTACGTGTGTGCCATTTGTATCATTATGTATTTCACTTTTTCAAGGAGAGTTAAAGTGGACATCTAATTTTCCATAATGATGGCAGATTTTTTTTCTTTTATTTTTTTTTATTTCTTACGGAGAAACGGGTTTTGCAATTAATTGCTGGTAGCTTTATACTAAACGTTTATTACACATGTGATTGTTTAGCGATTAATCACTAAACAGTCACAGCCCTACATGGAGGAGGGAAGCTGTTTGTGCACTTAGCATGCATATACCATAATTGCCCAAAAAACTTACTAAAACAGGGGTTTGTGATCGTTTTTAAAGTTGCCAAAATATTGCAGAGAGCTGCCACTCAGAACACACAGAATAATTTGTTGAAACTTTGAAGATACAAGTTCTTGACATGTGAATACTGTTTGGCCAAAACTTTTCAGGTATGCTAAGTGCCCATGGGTGTCAACAACTATTGGGGGGGGGGGGTAGGCTTATCACTTTCAAAGTAGGAAAAGTATTATTTCCCCCTTTCCTCCAGAGTGCTTATAAAAGAGGAGGCATGTTTTTGATTCTATAGGATAGAATGGCACATTGAAATCAAACTCAAAAATTGTGAAAACAGCTGCCAGTGCCAATAATGAACATATTCTCATTCAAAAGAAATGGTACTGTAGGCCTTTTTCCAGAACTTGGTGTGGTGTTGTGACAAAATTAAAAAATGTCACAGTGTACCATTCTGTATGACATCTGTCAAATTACCAAGTGAACTGTATTGTGGTACATAAAACTGAAAAAAGAAACCATGGAGATCTCATTTAAATGGTAGAATAATTGACCTTACTTGATAGTAAGCCATAGTTGATGTACTGTTATGTAGCAGAAAGCAAAAATGATAGGCAGAAGTGATTGAAAACTGTAACAGAAAGTTTGAAGATAAAGATTTTAGGGACCTTATCCAAATTATCTTATGCGTCTTTCCCTGCACTCACGGCAAAGAACACGTCAGACAAAGGAACGCTGTTTTTCCGTGTTGTTCGGAGTACGGTGCGCGTGTGGATTTACAGTAGCAACTGGTAATCCAAAGTCCGCTCTTGCACACTAACTAAGTAGCGCACATTGGAGCACAGCCATCAAGAAACTATTCAGCTTGCCTAGCCGCTGGTTATTCTGCAAGCTACTCCAGTGATAGCAAAGACAATTCTAGAAATAAATAGGCATTGAACCATTACTTTCGGAGCTTTGCATAACCATAAAACCTTGCATTTGTTAAAAGTTTTACAAAAGTTTTGAGAGATGATAACAGCCAAGTAAGCTAGCTACTGAACACGCAGGCCTATAAATGCGCAGAGCTTAAAATATCAAAGAAGTGCTACATAGTGGCGGTACATCGCATGTTTGAGGCCACACTCACTTGTTTATTCTTTCATTGTTTTCTTTTTGTTTTTTTTTCTTTAAATACACAAAATTTCCTAAGTGCAAATGATCATGAGACTATTTTGCTGGGAGAGGGGGGAGGGGAGGTGTGCTATACACAGACTAAAGCCTAATTCTGCCAGATAGTCATTTTAGACTGGGGATGCAAAGCATGATGTGACACTGAAAGGAACTTTTTAGCTATTCAATGTGAGAGGCAGACTTCCATTTGGTAGAGAGAGACAGAAAAAGCCAGGAGGGAGGGGAATTCAAGCCCTTTTTTTGTGCTTATGCCCTGATATTGTTCCAGGACTGACAAAAACTCCCTCTTGTTCCCTCCCTAAAAATAATTTTACAAAGGAAAATAATTTTACAAAGAGAAAGATATACGCCCAATACGAACATTGCACCAAATTGCATGTAGAGCGCCTCAAGTACTGAACATTTCTCCAAGGGGAGGGGGACAACCAGGCCCATAGTCAGGCAAGGTAGGCCTACTGAAGGAGGGAGAATGTTTTCCTCGGGGAGACATTTTAAGTTAGGAGGGTGACATTCAAACTGCTTTGACACAATGATTATTTTTAATTTTGCAGGGGCGAATTTTTCTAGGGGCTTATCCTCAGCTAGGGTTTGGGGATAACCATTTCCTTGGGCCCATCCCCCAGGAGAGTGGTCCAAAACAATGCTCAGTTAAGACCCCTCCCCACTGAGCTGAGATCATCTTCCTACACCTATGCCTCCCTAAAATATGTTTTAATATTGTTCATTGTGACTTAAGCAGTTTTGGTTGAGTAATTTTTGTGTATGACAATGGAATTTTGTTTCAAATGTTAAAGCCCCCACTCATAGACCTACCCACAGCATCGATCCACCAACATGTGTAAAAATGTGTTATGGCAATTACTTAAAGAAATTTATAGGGATTTAAGGAAGGTGGTTTAGGCTATCAGTTTTTGCATTGTTAAGCTGAAACACTCTACACTTTAGTTGGGGCCGCAGACAAGTCTCGGCCCCAGAGGAGAAAAGTCATTCCACAGGGCCAACATGACTCACTGATAACTGTAAATTTGAAGTACACATTCTCGAAATTATTTGGCTAATTTCCAATCCATGTGCCATATTCCCAAGATCTTGGAAAAATCCCTAGCAACATTGCGATGATTGCACCCTGCTTCCTTCTGGATATGGGTCAACATAGAATATGCTTCAAGTGAACATACAGTAGCTTATCAGAGCATTGGAACTACATCATTATGCATGCTGCCTGGACAAAAATATCAGAGACATGAATTTGCAGCAAAAATATGCATTCTATGCAAAGTACACCCATTACCATGTATCAAATATTTAATTTTAACACTCTGAGCACACAGATTTTGAAAAGATGCCCAATGTCCTACTTTTTCGAGCAATTTAGTTTTCTCAAAATGGCAATCATGGTCTCCGATAGTTGTTCATGTTGCAATAGTAAGGGTAATCCTGCTGGAGGTAACGTGTTTTGCATGTAGTCTTTTCAAACGTCAAGAAAATCAGTTTCCTAACCAAAAAAGAGGGACAATCAGTCAGTTTCTCTTTAGGAGGCTTGGCAAAACACAGATAACAGCATTATCCCATCCTGCATGTATGATAAGCCTTAAGTTACAGTAGCCCTAACTTGCAGGGTCGGATTTACGAGTGTGGGGGCCCTGGGCACGAACCTAGTGAAAAAAGAACTGATATGATAGATTAGGCTATACGAGTAAACCTACCACTTCAGCGGCTGGGCGCTTATATACAGACCATAAATGTTAACCAATTTTGGGCCGAATTTTGGGGGTCCTGGCACATGTGGCCCAATCAGAAAAGAGGGCCTGCTAACTTGGCAGGGCTGTTAATGACCAGAGATGTTCTATGAGTTTGGAGGAAGGGCAGGGCTGTCCCTAAGGATTGACGAGTTGGGCAGGGGAGGGTGCTGGAAATTTTCCCGAAGGGTTAGATTCCCAACAAAAATGAAAATGCCTGTGCCAACAAAGGTTAACTCATAAGAAGTGGCGTAGCCAGGATTTCTCACACACGAAGGGCAGCATATGTTCTGGGATCATCGGCGTGTCGGTGTGGGTATCCCCTCCCCTTTGAATCTTTTGTCAAAATTAGGACCAAAGTTTCACAGAATCATTTTCGAAGGTTGGAAATAAGTGTAGGCTAACGACTGTGCACACATATTTTTTTCTTGTCATTTTAAATTTCATTTTGATAGCCTACTTTGAAATTTTCAGCACTACAATTTCTACCTCCTCCTTGTAAAGAAAGTGTCCGGAAGCAAAAACAACCATCTTTCATCCATTTTCGCCAACGTTGTGAAATTTGTAGGACGAAGGAAATAGACACATGCAGTAGTTAAGTGGAAAAGAAACTTCGTGACTTACGGTAGTGTCTTTGAAAAGACAAACGAATGCAATCAGTTACACTGTGGTGAAAATTACCACTGACGGTAAGGCATAGCTTAAACCAAATGATTGTAGGCAAACAAGTTCAGCGAACCCCCTCCCCCACCCTTTAGGCCTACGACTCATAGTGAGAGGGGACATTTTAAAAACTGCGTTTTTAAAGCAAGTGAATTTGATGTTGGATGGAGTATAAATGAGCCAGTGTAGGCTCACAGTTTATATGCACCAGCCATGGCAGACAGCCCACTGCCAGCCTGATGAAAACAATACCTCTTCACACTGTTGGGAAGTGTAAATGTGACATTCAATTTTGGGGCGAATGGCAAGATTAGTTCTAGGACATCCCTCCCCAACGAGAGCCAGCCAGCCAGACATGCATGCATCCTTAAAACACTCGGTGATATGCCGGCGTAAACAGAGTGAGTAGGCCTTACCACCATTGCTTAAAAAATGCAAAATAAATTTGCTTTAGGCCACATAAAAAAAAAGTAACTTGATTCTCATCAATGACATCTGAAAACATCTGTCACCATGTCCTATTTTTTGTTACAAATCAATTTTCAGTGTGTTCTTTTTGGGCCCTAGATACATTGTGTATCCAGAGTGTTCATGTCAAGTTGGCCTAGTACGGGAGTACACTTCTGATTGATGTCTTTTAGTTTACATGCCCTTAATGATTGTCACCTGTAGAAGCATGGGACTATAGTAAGACTTCTCAATTTACTTTTATAGCCTTTACAATTATTTGCTGGAACTATATTCAAACATTATCCTGATGTTCTAAATCAAATACACATAGGGTGTAACAGACATCTACTGCATTTATCAGGGCTACTGAGGAATATCATGTCTCTTGATGATGAAGGAGACCTGCTTTTTATCTATCAACCCCCCCCCCCCCCTTCCCACTTCAATAGAAGTATATGAAGTGGTTTTGGCTCCTGGTGGATACTTGTCTGTCACCATTTATTACTGCAAACCATGCCTGCATATATTTTAGTGAAAACAAATACATGTGTAAAATTAACAAAAAGTGTCAGCTAACAAATATGTGCACCTACTACTTACATGTTTTAGTAGCAATGTGTTCATGTCATGGGTCTATTTCTATCCCCACATTACTTTACTACTACTTTTTAAATCAATTTTGCCAGTAGCATAAAAACCATACCCTTTTCTCTATTCCTCTTCCCTTTAAAAGAGCACTGGAGTAAAAGGACTACAATTTAAGATGACACTGGCCCTACAGGTTATCTCTTGAAGGAAGAGAGAGTTTTAAAGTTATATGATAACATTTAAAGGTTGCTTATAGTTTCAATGAAGTCATGAATGGAATATAAAATGGAATATAAAATTAGATATTCAAATAAAAATCCCTTTTTCATGGGTTTGAAAATATTATGCTGAAATGACATTTTTCTTACTATAAGGTAGACAAAGGCCAACCCCCTCCTTATTGTTTGTATGCTTGCAAAAATTGTGGAATACAGGAATTACCTCCAGGCAAAGAGGGGTCCATTATCGTAAACTATGCATGAAATGCCATGATTTGCTGATATTGTCTTTGTCAGTAGCACAGAAGGGGGTATTATAATACCCCGATTTGGTTGCATTTCATGTTGCTTTGGTGCTTATTAGTGATTTAGTCTTTTTGGGGAAGAGAATGTCTTTCGATGACCACAAAAACTTGCTGTGTGTTCATTCTGCTACCCCCTTGATATGGTTGCAATGTAGCTTCTCAGTAATGTTTTCCATGAGAACTCCAAATTTGTAATTTCCTGTAGAAAAGAAGTGAGGGTGTTTTTAAGCATGTGAAAGGAAAACATTTACAACTGGCAGTGCCTTTAAATTATCCACTCCAACCTTCACCTCCATTAAGAACAAAGTAGCTCACTGTACATAATTACTGATAACATATAGCATTGAATAAGTCAAAAGACAAAATGAAGGATTTCGGCTTAGAAAGACAATGTAAAACATCAAGGAAACAATATCATATATTTCTCTACTATTACTTAAAGGTATCAGTGGTATAACAAGATTTTTTTTCTTTTCACATAAATACAACTTAAGTATGTCATTATCTTTAGATAAATGTCAGAGATACTTACACACTAGAAGTCAACAAAAGCTGTAGATGATTGCTTTGCAGAAATTCTACAGGTCTCCTTTAAGTCTCCCAGAAAATAAGTAAGGCAGGACAAGATGTATGGCTACATTCTGCTTTTCATCTGCAATGTAAATATGCCTCCAATTAAGCATTCCACCTTTGGCATATTTTTTAATTGAATTAGGTGATTCAAGCAATTGAAGAGAAAATTGCTGTCACTCCAGATTGAAGTTGCATTTACCTCTAAGTAACAAATGTTTTGGTAAGGAAGCCTTTTTGTAAAGAATTGTTAGGAAATATGCGCATTGCCTCTTTTGTGATTGTTAGATACCCTATGCCATCTATGCCATATTGGTTTTCTAAAATCATCGCAAAAGGCACATGTGAAGATGAGGGGATCGATGGAGACAAGGGACAATGCCCTTCTGTAGACCTAGGAAGGCTGACTCCAGTCAGGAAATATTTCCAGTTTGGCCAGGGAGCTTCAATCCTCCCTGATGATTAGCTTGATTTTCCTCTCTGGAAGGCAAATCTATTTAATAAAACCCAAGAAAAATTTTCCAATTTCACTCAGTAAAGCTAGTTTTTCAAATCTTCTACTGTACAAGTTCATTTTTGTCAAAGAAAAATTAATGAAACCCCAAATTTTCAAATTTTTGCAAAGAAAAGCCAAACAATTTTCAGCGTCCTTTTCAAATTCCCCTTTATCAGGCTTTGGGTTGCTGGTCATCCATCAGGGAGCTTGGTTCCCCGTCAGGCAATTCCTTGTGCCACCCTGGTTGAAAAGCTATAGATAGCAGCACAGATCGTTGCTCATGATTTTGCAGCTGGTTTTGCTTCAATATATTCAGCCACATAATACCTCATTTTTGTGCATTCAGCCTCGCCATTTATGCTGACTTTATCACATCATCTGGCCAAAATTTAATGTTGAGTGTTTTAATGACTATATAGAGAGAATATTTCCCATGAATACTTCTTTGATATTAAAGCTATGCACAATTGACAAAGCAATGACACAATTAATCTCATCAGCTAATTTCTTAGTGCAAACATATGCATCTCTTGTGAATGCAGAGTCATGTGTCTATAACATGAATAATTTGGATTTTTCAATGTTAGTTCTTCAAAATATAGTTCATGATGTTGGAAAATAGTACCTTGTTCTGCAAATGTCTGTAAACCAGAAGCCAACACTGAGATCAGAATGACCCTTCCTTCAAGTCCCCTTACTGTAGGGCTGGTAACACACTTATTTTGCTCACATATATACAGGTATGCACATATGCAGGACAAAAAAGATTTACAATATGTATAAAACTAAGTCAGCTCATCAACAGGTTTGTCAGGCATGATTTCTTATCTTCCTAATTTTCCTGCTTAATGATTCCTTAGCACACTTAGCACAGTGAGAAACCTACTCACCATTCATTAATTCAAGAGATAGAGGAATTCGACTAATATTTCAGCCATTAATCCTCTCCTGGTCTTCGGATGCCATACCACTGCCTTTTATATTTTGCTTTTTCTGGGATATTGTCCCATGACTTTGATATCAGCCACTGAAGTTGCAGCACAGGTTTTGGGGTTTCCGTAAAAGATATTGAAAAATTTAATACTCATCTGATCCTCAAAACATTTTTTAATGTGAATTACCACTGCCATTCCCCCTCTCACAAATCATTATTTTTGCATAGGGAATTAATTTCTTCAGAAACCATCAAACTTTGAAGATGTATATTTTGAGAATGGTAAAACATATTGAAATAATTCTAACGGATCTTTGATTGGAGGACTTAATTCTTTAACTGACAAGTGAAAGAGCTCTTTTTGTGGCATGTCACACAACCTTTAAATCACCATGATACTGGCCCACAGGAAGTATGTAAGGCAGTGTTGTGGCCCACAGGTAGTATGTTTAGGCCTTTGTAAATAAGGGGAAATGCATTCCCTCCAATTTGAAGTAGTGTACCACATCATTCTAATTTGGGAATGGTTCCTTTCTATCATGTGACAACATTTTTGTTACATATTTGTTTACTTCATGCAGAATAACTCCTTGGTTTACATTCATATTCAATGTTTTTTTAAAACAAAGAAATATTGAACGATACATTTGGGCAAACTTAATAAGAGGAGATCTGTAAAATTTAGATTTTTGAAAATAAATATGAGACAACTGTTTTCTCCCTTTAAATACTGGTCCACAGGTAGCATGTTTGGGCAGTATTTTAAATTTTCAATAATGGCCCACAGTATGTTTAGGCAGTGTTCTTTATGTACTTGCCCACAGGTAGTACAGTAAGTTAGCAGAACTGTAAATTTTCAACTTTGGCCCACAAGTTTGTATTGTGGGACAGTACTGTCAATTTTGCATTAATTACTGGCCCACAGGTGCTCTGTTTGGGCAGTGCTGTAAATTTCGCTGTATTGTAAGTTTCCATTACTGGCCCAGAGAAGGCATTTCTTGTCATTGTTGATTTTTTATTTCAAAATAAGCCTAGCTACAGTAGCCCACACCCCCATTTGTCAAACAAAGGAACATTACCTAAAATAAAATCAGGTACACAGAATCTGTGGAAGACCTGGCCAGTATTGCTTAAAACATGTCTACAAATGAAGTTAGTGCAGGGGCATCAGGGAAAATGTAATTCTGTGACCCCCAAATTTTGAACCCTAAACAAGGCTAAAGTTTGATGTTTGGTCTTACTACAAACCAGCTTTATCTATAGTATATTTATCATGTGGCATTAAGAAAGGAGGGGTTAATGGCAACCTCCTCACCCATGAAGAATAAGGAAAGGAAGCTGCTACATTCCCTAAGTCACTTACATTACGTGACATCGCCCTTACTCAAATCGCCTTTCACTGAACAGTGCAAAACGTGACCTTCCGGGGGGGGGGGGGGTGGGGGGTGTCAGGATTTTATCTGATGCTCCCACCTACAGATTATAACCTTTGGGATGCTTATCAGGTTTTATCATATTTTTATTGATTTTTTCAAGTTTTAGGCTATAATCTGTTGGTGCCAACATAAAGTAAAATCCCGACTCCCCGAAAAAGTTCGGGTTTTACACTGTTCAGTTAAAGGCGATTTGAGTAAAGGCGATATCACGTAATGCATCAAAACTGAAGTCACCACCCAAGTTAAAAATACTTTACCTAAACTTACAAGCCTAGTCATACAAATGAAAGCACAAACATCATCAACTTAACACCAACTTTAAAAAGTGCTGTGAAGATATGGTACAGACATGCAATGTGGCACACCATGCCATATTGCATGTCTATAGCTGCCTTAGCTGAAGCTTCGGTACTCAGTGATCAAAATGATTTGAGCAACTAATAAAAGTGACATACAGATTTTGCACCCAAATTCATGTTTTATAGATTTTGAGCAGAGTAACTTTGTTCACTTTAATCCTTTTTTAAGGCTACTTAAAAGAGTAGGAAATGTATATACAGTATGATACACTTACATCTCCTGTCTCCAAGTCCCCATCAGGGTCTTTCAAGAAGGGAAAGGCATCAACTTAAAACTGTAACACCTTGTACCATGTCACCTTGAATACAGGATGATGGTCTAGTAGAGAGAATACAAAGAATACAGAGGTTTAAAATAGCTTGAAAAATGTGAGGTAAAATAAACAGATGAAACATACAGCAGCGTAGCCAGGATTGTGTGATGGGAAGGGGGTTTGGAGTGCAACATGAGGGAGAGACCCAAGGGGGGTATCTACCCCTTGGAGAAAAACAAAACATCCATTTAGGCCTCCAGATGCAAAATGGTACAATTTGTGTGCCTCAAATGTACTGGAAGTTTATAGTGATCATGTGCTTTTTGCCATTATTTTTTCAAGGTTGGGTCACGGGGGGGGGGGTTCAACCCACCAAACCCTCCCAATGGCTATGCCACTGAAAAGATATGAGAAGCATCAAACATGGGAATATGAAGTCCTTATAGATATGTTTGATACACACTACAACCTGCTTCAAAGAGGTACAAACAAACAATTCAAATTAAAATTATTTAATATGAGACATATAAGCCTCAATTTTAACAAGGCAACATCACATTCAAAACTTGATTGGAAGCATTTGTAATCCCACATGAGAACATTGGGCCATATAAGCTCCATCTGCAGGGTTCGAATACTTGCTTTATGATTTGCTGCTTTTCATAACAGATGCAAAATGAATACTGCATACCAATACACCACCATTTATTGTGTGCAGTTTGATAGAATACATTGGCTAATCAGACCCTTATCAGGGATCCCCTGGCATTGCTTTTGTGAGGCAGACACCTCACAGTTTTTGGCTGCACCACCTCACACAGATTTGTAATAACCCTTACCTGTACTGTACTAGCTATAAAAGTATAGTTCTCCCTTACAGTTGTTACCAAAAAAAAAAAAATATATATATAAAATCATGATTCCTGATCTCAAACTCATTTTATAAGCATATACAAACAGCCCTTTTTTGAGCATTTGACACTGATATGAACAGTTTTCTAACTTTATGAGAATTTAAGATGGGTAGGGCATTTATTTTTAGTCTTTGACTATATGACCTCCAAGCATACCTTCCAATTAGTGTTGGCCCAATTATAGTTATTGGTTTTTATTGTCAGTATCAGCCCACATCTAATATTTTAATTAAGGTAAAGTTTACCTTAAATGCTGATACGGTAACCAATATTTCTGGTCTCATATTAAAGTTTTGACATTAGTTTTGTATGTGTGACTGTCAGACTCAACATTTCACGTCATTGAAAGGAACAGCACTTTAATAAAAGGGGTACTAATACTACTGTGTGTTTCTGTAATGTACAGCATGGTTTATATACTTTACCCTATGGGGTTGACCAAGGAATACAAGTAAATAGAGTTAAAAAAATGTATTAATTGCAATTATGTGTGATGAAGTTACATCTCTAAAAAATCAAGCAGATGTTTGCATGTGAGTTTGGCAGTGTTTTTCAAGGTATGCAAAGAACACAACACTTCAACACAGGCATTGTCAGCACATAGTAAGATGTGGGGCCAGTACCTTTAGTGCTGTGTGTTTGCAAATACAGTTATTCAAAGTGTCGACCTTTTGGGGTATTAGATAACTGTATTCTTACTTTGGTACACCCTTCAACGGGTATCATTGTAGCTTTCAAATACAATCAGGGGTAATGTGGAACCCTATGGGTAGGGTTCACTGGGTGGAAGGTTCACTAGATCAATGGTTTGTTAGACTGAAGATTCTTACTGTGATGCACTCCTAAACCCTATCCTAATCATGACTCAAACCCTAATCCTACCTGAGGCTATCCCTTATCTTTATCCTAAACCTAATTCTGTTCTCTAACCTGAATGGATCCCACCCTACCTCCAATTCAAAGAAGCTTCTTGGTTAAGCAGATCTTTGGCCTAGTGAATCTTCAGTCTAGTGGGCATCTGCCTGTAAAAACATCCCTTGACAGTGAATAACAGTTGATCCTTTTTCAAACGTACACCTTACAAGCCTGAGAGGGACTTGTCTTTATAAGTGTTCTATAGGCAGCAGGATTATGCAATTCCAGCATTTCCTCAACAATCCCTCAAGTTTAAAAATCTTGTGTGGGAAATTCCCTCAGTGTTATCATCTGCCAGCAGTAGTATGTGTAGAAGTTGGAAGGGGGCAGGGGGCACAAGATTCCCCCGGCTTATATGGAAGAATAGTGAAACGATAGCGGATGTCACAAGTGCACCATGAATTTGAAGCACAAGTTTGCACACTAGTGTGCATGTATGTGGTACAGGGTTCCTTTTGGAGGTCCTTGAGGAAAAATTTCAGGAAACTCCTGCAACATAAGATGATAAGCCTGCTGAAAATTGGTTCAGAAGGCTCTATTTATCAGGTTTCATTTCATTTAAGAATTTTTAAAATTGGATGTTAGTACAGGTTAATTAGAAGCTAGCAAATTAACTTCAAAAATGTACACTTGAAATGAGCAGTGCTAAAGATATGTTATTACTCATGATTAAAGAACTGGTTTTTTCTTCATTGAAGAATATAATGGTTAAGGTAATTAATATGTCTCTGACTTTCAATAAGTTACAGTCCTTAGCAGGAGGGCTAAATTAATTGCATAGGGGTAACCCATAGTAGGGATTAGGTGTTTAAGTTCAAATTATTAAGACTGCAAGAGGCATTGACAAAGGTGCAGTGAAGTGTTTCTGAAGAAGGTATTCTATAAATTAATCTTTTTTTAATTCATAGACTGGGTCATTCAGTACACAACTGAGAAATGTTCTGCTTCTGTTCAAGGAGGGGGGGGGGGAGACTTCTGCCCCCTGCCCCTCTCCCCTACATTACACATGAAGTTGTGAACAGTCGAAACAGCTCTTTGAAAGCATCATTGTTGCATGGTCCTGAGTGAAAATTTGTGCTTTTTTGTTGTTTTCAAAGGAATCAATCAGAGCAGAGTCGTTGATCTTGACACAATGAAGTATGAACATGATTTGACT
Source organism: Holothuria leucospilota (assembly GCA_029531755.1). NCBI lineage: Eukaryota > Metazoa > Echinodermata > Holothuroidea > Aspidochirotida > Holothuriidae > Holothuria > Holothuria leucospilota. The sequence continues at coordinate 35,448 of JAIZAY010000303.1, read as the reverse complement.
TTCCGGAATTTGTGGTGGCAATATTGAAAAAATCTTCTAGCACGTTCCATACATCCCATGCACATACCACGTGTCCAGTCAAGTATGATAACACCTTTTTAGCATACGAGAGGGTCCCCAAGAAAGTGTGCCAAACATTTCTCAAATAATTTTGATATGACAAGTTAAGTAAAAGAAAAACTGCCAAGAACATTTAGAACATGTTTTCCCATGACCAAGGATATGATAAACAATTTTGTACTGTTCCAAAACCCGAAGATTATAATTCTGAAATTGGAGTCTATGCTGCTCTGAATGTCCACAGCTTTTTGCACACAAAATGAGTACTTATAATGAAGGGAAACAGATAACCATCATAAGAGGTAAACCAATATGAGAATTTGGCCTACACTTCAAAAATGATGAAGACACATACATGTGAAGAAGGCTCTTCAACAGCCATTTCTGCTATTTTTGTAAGCTCTACTTTTGTTATTTGTACATAGGAACCTAATTCTGATAATACATGCATTATAAATATCAAACATACACAAACTTAACTGGTATCATCTTCAACCAAGAATTTGATATCAAGCTTATCCCTAGGTTAATTTTTTAATAGATTTGACACAGACTTAAAGTTGTTTTACTGCCCAGATGGGCAGTATCTTTAATAGACAATATGTGACTGCAGATGAATGGAATTTAGGACCAAGAAGGTGTTACAGTATTGTATATTTGATTGCATTGAGTGACTTAAAGCTTGTTTACATCATCGACAGTGAAGGATGGGGAGGAGAAATCATCAGAAAACCAATGAGGAAAAAGTCAACTTGTGCACAGTGTATACAAATATGCATGCACTGGGGGTTTTAATATTATTATGAAAACAAATAGATCTTTTTTTGAAAGAAAAACTGGCCTAAAAGGAAGGACTTCACACTCCATCTTGCAATGCTTTTGGCTAGCATACATCATTGCCCCTAAATCCCTAAAACAGGGGATTGGTGCGCTCTACATTTTTTGCCAGACAATTATTGCAGGCAATAGAGATATACATATGTAAATAGGAGGTAAGTAGGAGCGAAATAGACACAAATACACCACTGATGTGCTCCTTCCTCCAAACATTTCAGAAGTAGTCAATGCCAATGTTTAATAATGTGTATATCATAGGAAGGAAATTTAAAATGCATTAAGACATTTGTAGCAACCATTTGCTTGACTATTAGTATCATAATGTTCTTTTTTCCATCCCTTAACATGTTTTAATTAAATATTGAGTTGAATGCAAATTAATCATAGTGTATACCAGAATTTCACAGTTACCCCCCCCCCCCCTTGTGTGTGTAGAAAATATATTGACAGTACAAAGAGTGTCTGTAACAATGTTTGTTGCATTACACACAGAGAAAACTTTAAATAAAACTGGCAGAAACAGAGAGAAGCAATTAAATACAACTTAAACATAGTAAAACATCAAAGAACAATGCATACTAAAATTAAAGCAGCATTTTAAGCAAAAAGTAAAGAAAGAAATCCAAAGCAAAGTGTACATTACAAATCACACAGAAGGCAGTAAAAATTGCTTCATTTTGCCTTCATTGTAGACATACTCATAGGCGTAGGAGCCTAATTTGATTTAGGGGGGCTGTAACGACTTGCCCGAAAAATGTGACCAAAATTTTTCGCACTCCTCGCACACAAGCACAACTTTCTGTATTGCGGGGGGGGGGTGAGGGGGCAGATAACGTGTTTGCCCAAACTCCCCTCCCCTCGAGAAATTTTTGTTAAGTTAACGTGGCCTAGATGGATTTGGTGCTATCCTTGAAAAAAAATTTGAACTGTACTATACTTTAATAATGGTCAAGAAATGGAGTACAAACGATGACGATCGAATGCGCGCGAAGCGCGCAGAATTTTGCATGACATAGATATCATTTCTATGACAAAACTTGCATCTACATCAAAACCGTTTCAATTCCTCAAAGAAACCTAACTACAAATCACAAGGCGATTCTTCTACCTGATGATTCGTAAAAAGCTATTAACTTTTGCTGTTGTGCTTCTCCGGGAGTTGTTATCACAAGGTAGTGATAACAAGGACAATACTGAGGTTAGGTCTAAAGAAAACTGATACTTTGTGAACCATTTGTGATAGAACACGATGAATAGAAACATGATTCCGTCGAAAACACACCCCACCCCACTACTACAAGGATAAAGCTTAAACGCCTTTGGGGTGATTCAATGGGGGACATGCGCTCCGTTCCTCCATGTCACTGAGGCATGGAGTATAAACCCGTGGCACTTGCGAGCGAAGCTGGCAAAAATTTTGCATTACGACTGTTGTAGAACCCATTACCGTTGAAGAATGGGAATGTGATTGAGACGGTGTTAAAGAATATCACAACAGAACTGAAGATAAAAGTGCGCAAAGTGCACGCAAAGTTTGGAAATTTGTGAAAGATCTTTGACAGAAAACTATCAAAATACATCCATTATACGTTTGAAACGACACCCCACCGTATCCCCTGGTGACAGAGGATGGAGATATACCTCTTATTTTCGGATCAGTGTCTTGGCCAGAAAACTTTCGTGTAATTTTATTTCCCTAAAATATAATTGTGGTAAGATATATAGTGCGTTTAAGACACTATTGATAATAAATAATCAATGACACTGAAAGTGCGCGGAGCGCGCGAAAATTTTGGTACTTTGCGAAGTATCCATGAAAATGGTGTTCTGTGATGCTAACGTAAAACTCTGAAACAAGAAAACGTCTACAGCAGATGAGAGATAAGCATGGAGCACCGCCTGTGTAAAATCTCTACTATATAACTGTTTTTTCGGGCAGGAATCGATATTTTTATTTTTTCCGGACAGGCGGTCGGGCATGCTTAGAACGTTAGTTTAAATTACTGATTTAACAAAACTTTATTATCGCAATTTTTTCTTCCAGTTCCAGAATTTTTTTTATATACTGCCCGAATTTTTTCACAGAAATATTTTTAGGGGGGCTGCAGCCCCCCCAGCCCCCCGTCTCCTACGCCTATGGACATACTGACCAACTCTACAAGCTATTTATAGTGCATTATATGCTATTGTGAATATTTGTAGTCCACCTTCTTTGGAAGTCAACTGGTGGTTATCTAAGAACCAATTTGTGCAGTAGAGCGTTCAATGTGGCTAACGTTACAAACTCGGGTAGATATTTACTGGCCAAAAATAGGGGTCTCGGGTGAAATTCCTTATGGGCTTAGAAGATCGTAATGTGTCAAATTTTCTCACTTCAGCCCCAACCTTGGTGGTGCTTACGTTGGTTGTGATTCCATATAGATGCCCCTATTCAGGAACCACCACCTAACTTGAGAATCCTACACTCGCACATTTTCGGAGGCTAGTATGTATGGGTTTCTCCCTTAAGAATGAGCTACTTTCTACAAACCCTGGATTAACCCCTGCTGGCTACTACACCATTAATAAAGCATAGACTGAAGAAAATGTGGCCTGTGGCCGAGAACACCTGAGAACCCCTGATTTGGGCTATTGGCTCAGTGTTTCAATTAAAAAGTGCATAGCCATCTGCATCATGAGTGCTAACCAGTGGCAAGCAGGACAAGTGAAGAACAGGGGTGAGATACCAGCTGAAGCATCAAATGCTGTCAAATACTTCATATATTCATGTTTTTGTTGTCAGAACAAAGTGGGTGACTCAAGACTGGCTTCAGGGAAGCAGACATAATTCTTAGGATAGCATCCCTTTTGCATCACTGATTTAGCTAGCCAGCTGTGCAGAGTAACTTCCCACCAGCTATTAGAGAGCCTCAACCTGTTTCACAGGCAAAACAGTCAAAGTGGTGGTGAAATGATTAAACAGTAAGAGTAAAGAAAAAACTGAAATTCTTTGATTTTGTTTAATTTTAGCCAGACTGTTGACAAGGAGCTGTTGCAAGAAGCTAAAGGGGTGGTTTCTTTGATCTTCAAATCGGTGATTGTTTGAAGGTGTCAGAAGAAGAAGCCAAGAAGCTCCGCTGAGTCATGATATTTCCCCTTGCGTCAAGCAGGTAAGAGCAACGGCTGGGAAATTTTCTGCCTGTACCAAAGAAAGTGGGGAAAGGGCAGGTGTATGTGACTGGTAGAAATACTGGTGTGGTGGGGTTGGGTGATGAGGGTGCCCTTACAGGTGTCAGAAGTTATTTTAAATATTTTGTTTTAAACATCTATAAAAAATTGAGTTATATGTATAAATGATAGAGATTTTCTCTCATCTAATACTGAGTCAGTAAGAAACCTGACAACAGTGCACTGGAGTGAAAACATTTGGCACGTATAGCACATCTAGTGTACTCCAGTGACATTTCTCCTGCCGGCAATATGGATGCAGTGGGTTACCATGGCTGGTCATTTCGGGACAGGTAAATAGGACCAGCTAAATAGGAAGGACAATAGTCCCACCAGTGCTTGAGAAGTCATAGATGAGTTGGAAACACCCAGTGAACTCCCAACTAGGGATCTGCCCCTTTGGAACTCAGCGGGGGCAAAGCCCTCCCATAGCCCTGTGACTTTGTCTACATCACTGGGGTGACTCCTATGGAATGGGGGAACTACTTCACAGATATTTACCTGGTGACCAGTTGAAAACACCCAGTGAACCCCCAGCTAGGGCTCTGCCCCTTGAAACCCACTGGGATCATCCCCTCCCAGACTCCTGTGATACCTTCTATGTCACTGGTATGAGTCCTGTGGGGGCTGGGAACTATGTTACAAATATTAACCTGGTGAAAAGAATGTCTGTCAGTGAAGCCTGTGGGATCTGAGGATAGTTATGTGTCTGTGGAATGCCATAATTAATGCATTTACTATATGCAGTAAATGCCCTGTATTCAAAGCAAAATTAGAGGTTTGGGTTAGTGGTTGGTAAACTTCTAAGGAACAAAACCCTCTGCTCTAGGCTAATCCAAAGGTGAGCATCATGGAAAAATAAACTGCAAAATTATTGCGGGGCGAGTGTAAAGGCAAAATTAGTGTTATGGGCCAGTGGCTTGTAAATTTCTTGACACTAAAACCTTCTTGAGGCTAGTGCCTTAGCAAATACTGTGGAAGAAAGAAGACTTTAAACTTAATGGTTAGGCCAGTGAAAAGGTTCGTAGAATCAGTCAACTCTAAATCTTTCATGGAAACTCCCATTTGGATCATGAATTATGGTAGGATGGTAGAATAATGGAACCTGATCCAAAAAGGCTGATGCAGTTGTCCCAATATCACTAACATCTGTGAAGTCTTACATATTTCCTCTTCAGGCATCATGCCAAACCTCAGGCTGCAGGGGATGCAGCCATTCTTTTTTTCGCACACATCACAATAGCAAGCTAAATTTAATCCTGCCTTTGCAAAGTGTGTGGTCACAAAGCATGCCTGCAGCTGCTGCAGCTTGGCTGAGGCAGCTGCAGCTATTCTATTTTGATATAGTGCCTAATATTGCCCTGACAGGTGTCTGTGATGATGCATCGCAACATAAATATGTATAAGTTTGTTTAACCTGGCAGTTTGGTACATGAATTGACATTTGACATGACTGTAAAGAGCTGTACATTAATGAGGGTAGTGGGCGTGGGGGATGGGAGTATGGTTATTTAAGTTGAGGTGACTAAAATTGCCCTTTCACCATATCTGATTGTTTTGAAAATTGAAAAAGTTTATATGTATGCAGATTAGCAACTATTTGTAACTATTTGTAAATCTTATTATTCTTGCATTAAATGTGAAGCCTACATGAGGTGAAAGCTCTGCTTTTGCATTCTTATTGTTTGGGATAATCAGGTGTCCAATCTAGGGAAAAGTATTTAGTGGAATTTAAATTAGAAAAAAATAGATCCCAAGGAATGAAAACATTGGAAATCAATAAAAGTTTTAAGGTGAGGGATTTGGCTCACCGTGTGAACTTTAAAGTGATCTCTTTCAGAGTGATACAATGGCAGCTGAATATCCAGCCAAAACAAATTATTTGTACTGCACTTACAATGGAATGGTAAGCATTTTCCATAGCAACTTCAAAAGAAAACCAAAAAATTGCCAATTCCCTTATTTCAATGCAATCATGTTAATCTTACCAGAATTCTGAATAAACAAAAACTTTGAACAAGTTAACTAAGAGGAATGGGAGAAGGGAGTCTTATTACCAAACTTTATTGAAATAAAAGAACTTTCAAAGAAGACAGAAACCCATCACATGTCATGATAATAATTAAAAGGAGCAAACACAGCTTAGTCAGGTACTAGAAACAGCTACTCATTAAGAATGTTAATTCATCTGTAATTTATATTATGTGTATATTACTATATTATTTATTGTATTGAAGTTGGTGCAAATAAATTGTTTCATTGTCATTGTCATTACTCCTAACACCAAATATCCTACCTGTTGCTGAAAACTAAATCATTTCCTCTCCTGTAATAAAATTATATAAGTGTATTAATGAAATTTTGTTCCATTTTTTTTTCCTCTTAGGAACATGATCTTTCTTTAATGACCATGGCATCATGGTGCTAGGGTGTTGACCATATTACATTGGTGAGTACATGTATTTGTCTCTTCTAATCTTTTAGCAATGCTTACAGAGTTTTCATTGTCTGTGAAGACATTATAATTTTGCAGATTTGTTAACTGTAAATTTTGTATTTCTCTATTTATTTATTTTCTTTAACATTTTTTCAAGCAAATTGATTGTTGATGATTTATTGTATATTGTGCAATAAGTTTAATATTTTCTACAAAGTAGTAAATTATTCAACTAATCCCTAAGCAGAAGCATTCATAATTGTTATTGATTTGTTAACTGATGTTCCATTTCAAAAAGCAAGGCAAGAAAATTTGTTTCAAGTACCAGTGGATTGAAGTTAACTTTATTGGTGACTTATATTCCATAATAAACACTTGATTCCATACAATCTGACTATTTTCTGTGTCATTTTCAAAATATTCTAGATTCTGCCCATCCTCATCTCCTGACTAATGTGATTTTGGGGGTGGGGTGGGGGTGGGGGCAATTTTGTTTTACAAATTAAAAGAAAATATGTTTTAAGGGTCATTGTGGCAAGGATTCTCTGGAAACTAGATTCCAATGTGGTCTGTTTTGTAGCATTAATCTTTTCATGAGACCTGAGTAAGTATGAATATTGCCAAATGTCATTTTAGTAACATGGATTCATAGCTGGATGTACATAAAGGCACCTTAGCCAAAACATTTTGTATGTGACTTGATTCTGAGTCTGAGAGTAAACACATGATTGGTTGACTTAATCTGTTGTTTACAAAGAATAAGCAGCTGTCCCACATTTATTTTGACACACCAGTTAAATCATACAAATCATCTTCTATTTTCCTTTAAGTATCTTTCTTGATAAATATTGAATGTAAAAGAGTTAAACCAATGATTTATTCTGCATGAATTAAATAATGCAGTTACAAAAATATTGTCACATGCGTGATGCTCTGCATAAGCAATGGAGTAAGGGAAAACATGCCAGTGAACCACAATTGGAAAGAAGGCAGTGGCCGGCTGGACTTGAACCAATTGGTTAGAAACTGGGCTGTTAAATCTCATCTAACTAACCACATGAGTGAAAGAGTGACTTATGATGAAAGATGCAAGGGTGTACTTTTTCAAGTTGTGGTCACTGCACTTTTGCTTTAATATTGTTCAAGAACAACTGTTTACTTGGAGAGTATTTGCAGCCACATGCTGCTGTATGTGAGTTAGTGTGAAATGAAATTGTTGTAAAACAGACCACCTTAAAAGAAATGTCTGATCGACATCTTCTCCAGGGAGTAGCATTGAGTTTGACAGGTGTGTGGTGTCCTGTATCCGATCTTTACGGGACATGGGACGAAGGACTGTGAAGGTGAACCACAACCCAGAAACTGTCAGCCCAGACTTTGATGAATGCGACAGACTTTACTTTGAGGAGCTCTCACGAGAAAGGATGCTAGATATTTATAACCAAGAGGTGAGATCAAAACTGACTTCTAGCCTTAGGTCTACCCTTCCCTATTCCTCAACTTCTCATGTACCTTCTTAATTTCCAGTTTATGGGTGGAAGAGTCCAGTACAAATGTACAGCAATGGCTGGAAAAAGATTTTTGAAGTGAAATCAGATTTGCATGTCAATGCTTAATGTTTGTCTTGTTCCTTCATAAGAGGTTGCACAGTTACAACTGGCTGGTCTGAGTGCTTCAACTGTTTTTATTCTGTACTCACTCCCTCATAGTTCATTACTCCCCCTTCCGCCTCCCCCATAGTTCTTTTCTATATTTCATGTGGATGGTTGGTGTCCTGTGACCCCTTCCCCACCCCTAAGGCATGTCAATGCCTTTTGTAAAGTTCATATTCCTCGTTCACCTGGACCTTTATTGTCCTATTATACCATCCCTACCACTCCCTTGAGACATGCCATGGTGTCATGTTTAGTTTATGCCCTCTTCCATGATTGCTACATTTTGTCTGCTATGTCTACCCTCCAGGCATGCTATGGTGCTGTGATATCTGTAGGTGGACAGATACCAAATAACCTTGCCCTTCCTCTCTACAAAGCAAATATCAACATACACTTGGAACAAGTCCACTTTAGATGCAGAATGCAGAAGAAAGGAAGGCAATTGTTTTAGTTTTTATAGGGCTGAATGTACAAAAGCAAGTGAAGGATAGCATACTTGTGTATGTGACTTCTGGTGGTAGTGAGGTATATACAATAGTAGTCCATAGATTGGGAGTTTTGGATGGTGCTTTGGGGTCCCCACTCCTTCCCAAATTAAAAGAAACTGTGGGGATAACTGCAAATGGTATATTGTCATCAAAACAGCATGTCAAAGGTCACAAAAGGGCAGACTGTTTAATGATACTCAATGACTTCAGGCATACGTTTATAAGTTTTCAATGAAATCATTAGACCAATTCTATGTTATGCTAGATAATGTTATCAAGCATTACTATTACACTGTGTCGTGTCACAGGAAACGAAATACTAAGCAACACACACAGAGTTTAAGTTAGGTTTAGGGTTAAATAAATCATTGTTCATCACTACTAATGCATAGTAATTGTGGTGGTCCCTGTGTTCTACCTTGTCAGAAAAGTTAAATTACTATTGAAAGTTTATTTGGAAGTTATGAGTTATAACAAATGCCTTCTTGTTTTCAGTAAATTGTTGATTATATAAGATTCAAAAGGGCAGATTTCCTTAGATTTACCCTGTAAAATTATTTTAACTCTCAGTTCACTTTAAAGCTTGATAAAATTGCTTAAATTGTGGACTTGTGGAGAGACCTTTTCAGACAAGGTTATATCTCATTTTGAAACAAACCTTTCCTCTCGGTAGATCTATTTTCTTTTCCATTCTGGATGACATGATCGAGAGTTCCACAAGCTCCATGGAGGGCACTACACTCACTGGTAAATGGCCACATTTTACTTCTTTGGTTACAACTGACCAAAGAAAGTTATGTTTTTGTTCCAATCCCCTTGTTTTGGACCTTGGAGTAGAGATGTGGTTATATTTCTGAGTGTTGGTGGAGGGGTTGAATGTGGGATTCAAGTGCAAGGAGGGGGAGATATCAGAACTGGGGTTCCTTGCGGATAGAAGACCACATGAACAATATATAGGTATGGGATTCTTTACATTGGCTATAGCAGCTTTGTCAAGGGTAGCTAAGTTTTGGAACCATTGTTTTAACCCTTACCACCAGGTTTCCACTATGGTCTGTATTGCAGACTAGTGTTTTGTTTTTGATTTACTGGGGTCGCTACTTTGCCCCAAAGGTAGAATAGAATAGAACTTTATTTGACCCAAACAAGGGAACTCAAATTGCCTGCGAAAAAGCTCAGTTCAAAAAGTGAAAGTGAGAAATGAGTAAAAGTAGACACGACATCACAAGGCATATTTATACAAAATAAATGAATGGATAAATGGTTAAGAAAGAACATAAAAACTATGAAATTACATGAATACCAATGAATGTATCGAAAATACTAAAAAGGGGTTATTTCCTACTAAAAGCAGTATTATAATATTTTATTCCACCCGGAACCAAGGAGGGAGGATGTCGATTAGTTAAAGCAAGTGGAACTCTAGAGCGACTTGATCTAGGAATAATACAGTTAGTAAGTACACAATTTAAGGGATGGCTACCGTCTTCCATGATGTCCCTCGATTTACCTGCAACCTCACTTTTATACACAGTTTCTACATTATGCAGTGTCTCTCCGATGATCCTTCCTGCCTCTCTGATAATTTTATCCAATCTTTTAAAATCACACTTTGTAGCATTTCCACCCCAACAGACCAAACAATAATGCCAAACACCAGGTATGACAGAGTTATAAAATGTGTAAAATTTTTGGATTAACATTAAAATAATGGAGTTTACGAAAGCAATACATTCTAGAACTAAGCCTTTTAATGGTAACATCAATATGACTATGCCAATTAAATTTGTCCTCAATAGTTACTCCTTAAATACTTATACGTTTGTACATGTTCTATTTCAGAACCTTTGATAGTTAAAAGATTACAGCCAGGAGTATTTTTACGAAAATCAATTATCATCTCCTTAGTTTTTGACACATTAAGTTCTAAAAGTTACGTTCACAGTACTCAACAAATGAACTCAATTGATTTTCATAAAAAATAGAATTGTCCTTAGAGATTAGGCCTATCATAACAGTGTCATCTGCAAACTTAAGTAAAGGGCAAGATAGTTCAGTTAATACACAATCATGAGTGTAAAGAGTGAACAAGAAGGGAGCAAGAACGGTTCCTTGAGGGGCTCCTGTATTTGATGTAATCATTACCGAAGTGTTACCTGATGAGGATATCTTGACATACTGTGAATGATTGGTCAGATACTCAAGTATCCATTGTAATACATTATGCTGGACAGACTGGCTGGCATAAGGTTTCTTTAGTAAATGGGGTTGTAGAGTATTAAATGCTTATGGAAAGTCAAAAAACATTCTACTGGCACTATTACCATTTCTTGTTTTCTCAAGGTTTGAGTGAAGTTTTATTTCCAAAGCTACTAAAATGGCATCATTACAGTTTCTGTTTCTCTGGTAAGCAAATTGAAGGGGATCTAAAATGTCAGTGACATGCTTAGATAAAAACCGTTTAAAAAGACATTCACACACTTTCATTAGTATGGGTGTCAGAGCCACTGGTCATAAGTAATTCATGGAATTGTTTGTTGCTTTTGGGGGGTTGGGTATTATACATAAGCGCTTTCAAAGGTCAGGAATGATGCATAAGTTGAATGAATGATTAAAAATGTAGGTAAAAATAAGAGCAACTTGTTCAGAGCATGATTTCAGAAGTCTAGCTGAGATATTATCAGGGCCAGCAGCTTTTGATGCTACCAGGCTTTTGAACTCCATACAAACATCACTCTCAGTAACTACCATTAATACATTCCCATTATGCAGAGTTTCCAAAATATCAATGCTCAGGTTATGTTCATAGTATGAAGCATTAAACTGGATGTAAAGTTGAAAGAAAAAAAACTTTGGTCATCAGTATATAGCTATAAAATCACACCTGCTTGCTTCAAGTTCCTTGGGTACAAAATCTGATAAAATTTAATCGCTAATATCTCAAAGAAAGAACATGAATTCAATAAAACTTTTACCAGACTGCTTCAAGTTCCTTTTTAACATATCAAAACTGATGTTGGGTCTGAAGTAATTCTTTTCTGTACTAAGTTAGTACATTGCCGGGTATGGCCGCCTGCGGGTTGGGTGTAAGATTTTAACCTATTTGCCACAAGATCTATTATGTACTCTCCTGTGGGTAAACAGAGGTACAACTATCTGAGACAATAGCAGGATTCCATCAGCTTGAAAAAGTCATGGAATATTCTAAAAATGTCAAAAGTCATGGAAAAGTAATCGAATTTTGAAAGGCTGTATGTCAAAATAGTATAGCTGCGGCTGCACCAGCAAAGCTGCAACAGCAGCAGCCATGCTTTGTGTTGATACCTGTTACAATGACATGATTGAATTAATTTTGTTTCATAATTTGTAAAGGAAAAATGCATGGCTGTAGCTTGCCTAAGGCAGCTGCAGCCTAAGCTTTTGGCATGTGCCTTAATTGACAGATGTCTTTGGAAAATTGACCAAAATCATAGAAAACAGAATCTTGCAGACTGACAGATATTATGGAAAAGTCACAGAATCTTGTAAAGACTTTGATAGTTCATTTGAATGCTTGTGCAATTGGTCATTAAAGGTCAGGGATGATTCAAGGAATGTTGTATGCAAGGTGTGTTTCAAAACCTTTGTCTTTATCCTCTCAAAGTTTTAATTGGAGTCAGTCTGAGATACAAAACAAATTTTTTATTCTTTTGAAGGATGAAGCTTTAGAATTTGCAGCCACAGTGGACTACAGTACCCTTGTCTCTATGACCTTCTTTTGTTCTCAGGTAGGAAAATATCTTGCATTGACTCTGAATAAGAATTGTACTTAATCAATTTCTGTGGTCATTTAGAACACAATATCTTTAAGTCAGATTATAAATGAACTCAAAATATATTAATTCATGCTTTAAGGAGCAATAATTTTATGACATGGTAACTTTGTATTTGGGAGAAATGTTTAGAGTAAACTGTGGTCATATCTTTCTTCCTATTGTGATACTTTAATATATTACCACCTTTTCTTTCTCAAATATGCTGTGATCATTGCACTTGAAAGAAAGTTATGTGTTTCTTTCTAATTCATGCAATTACTTTTCTTTTGTGATTAGGCCTATTATTAAATATTGTTTAGATCAAGAGCCGAGTGTCTTTGTATGTATGTACACTCCCTTTCACATGATGTGAGTTTTAAACTCTTTTTTCACTATACAATTTTGTGCAATATTGAGTGGCTTTTGTATGTATGTACACCCCCTTCCAGATGCTGTGACTACTAAATTCTTTTTGCACAATAGAATTTTGTGCGCATAGTCTTAGCTATCAGGTTCAAGTAATGTTTATATGTATGTGTTGACTTTAATTAATGCTGCTGAAGCCTTGTGTTTCTGAGAGTACAAAGTACTTACGTTAAAACTTTTATTTTTAAGATGACTTATTTTTTACCCCATTGACAGTGGTTCAGCAATGAATGTTTGTTATGGTCCTGATGAACTGAGGAAATTCCTGGAAGAGGGCACAAGGGTGTTTGAAGAACACCCTGTGGTCATCACAAAATTCACTGAAAATTCACGAGAAGTTGAGATGGATGCTGTCCCTAGCAATGGAAAGGTATTCATTCTTCCTTTGAAGAAGTTAACCTGCAGTATGATAACTAATGTGGTTCCCACTTACAAAAGCTGTGCAACTGGTTGCAAATGCACATGGAGTTAGTTAGATGAGGTTTAACGTCCCAGTTTCCAACCAATTGGTTCAAGTCGAGACGACCACGGCCTTTTTTCCAGTTGTGGCTCACTGGTTTGTTTTTCCTACTCCATTGCTTATGCTGAGCACCAAGCACAAAGGCAGTAGGTTCCATTTTTAAAGTCTTTGGTATGACCCGGCCAGGATTTGAACCCTAGACCTTCTGGCTACAAGGGTTCAATGCACATGGAACTGGAGAGTCTGGCATTGCAGAATTGCTATGCATGCTGGGAAGGGATTGCTTTTTTGCTGCTCCAATGACAAACACAGCCTATTGAGGGGTTTCACAGACGTCACATAATCGCACATCTCTTTGGTTTTGAAGGGCAAGATCGTGCATCTCTTTGGTTTTGAAGGGCAAGTGCATTACCATTGTGTCACAGTAGTATCTTAGTAATGTGGTTATACCGTGTGCTGTAAATACTCTTACTGCATGTGTGTTTTGCCCTTCAGTGCCTGGCAATCCCACTTGGGTGATGTCATATGAAATCCCTCTATGGATGTTATTTTGTATGACGTCATGCAGTTGGGATTGCCCGGTCACAGCACACACACAGTAGCATATTTACAGCACATATTAACAACATAACCATAGCTCCCTGGGTTCTTAAATGGCGGCCTGCGATATAATCCAATCCGGCTTGCAAAGATTTGAGGTCTAAAACAAAAATGAGGTTGGAAAACACAAATTCGCCAACAATAATCGTGTATCTCTTTGAGATATATTATGTGCAGAAGAATCACTTTTGTTACTAAAAATGAAGTTGAGCATAACTAAAATGTGTTGAAAACACCATTTTAAGGTGCACTTTGCGAGCACCTGTTACTGCCAGTTGTTTACTATTACTTCATAACAGACAGCTTTGGTGCAAATACTGTCCCAAATATATATGCAACCAGGAACCTGGCTAGGGGGACCCCACCCATCTTAGTAAAACTGACAAAAGTTGGAAAATTAGGGTGTGATAGTCTGGAATTTCAACTGTTGCACACTAAATTTTCTAGTATAGGCCAATTTGCAGATTCCTGTAAGAGAAAAGTTTCGATTTTCGTGTCAGTAACATGAATATTCCTACCACGGAAATCATTAAAAGTGGATAAAGGGCGATGGTGTTTCCCTTTGTAGTCTGTTGGGTCATTTTTGCCTAACACGAACCTCACTGGATAACACAAGTGGTCGGGCCATAGCTGACAGACGCCTGTACAGTTTTTATATGAAACAGTGAAGCTGTACTGCTTTCGGTTAATTACTCTTGGATAAGAAGAAATTGACGAATAGACGAACTGGAAAATCACAGAAGATGAGCACTAGGCAAGGTGGCCTGCATATTTCTTTGAATGATTGATCTCAAAAATCAAACAAACTACCAAAATTTTCACATGCTTTTCAGTTTAAGTTCTATTAAGAAGTTAAAATAAGTAGACTAACTTATCCACAAGCCCACTGTGTAATAAAAGGATGGCCCAGATCAGTGAGGGATGAGTAAGGGGAAAGTCAGCCAGACCAAGTTGCATGGGCTTACAAATTTTGAGGGACCTGTGCTTCTTGGTAGAAGAAAAATAACCCTAAAAGTTGCCTTTTATTTGCTTTTCTCATTTGAAGTGTTTTTCTAAATAATGAGATCTTGAATTAAACAAATGTTTAGATACATCTTACATGTCAAGGCTTGGTGAAAGCCATTTCCAATCTGGAAGATATTTTTAACAATTATTTTCTTGGCACGCTGTGAGTACCAACCGAGGAAGATACTCCAGTCAGCAAGTGTCATGATAAAGATCCCCATCCCCATCCAAACACATCCTTTTCAAGGTGCCAGTGGAAATTCATCAGTGAATCTAGCATGAAGTTTATTATACGCTTTGCATAGCCAAGAATTTTTGCTATTGCCAAAAATTATGGTCAAAATTGTGATACTTGTGATCATCTGTTCAGTGTGCCTCAAATGAAATTTAAGGATAATTTTGCGTTTCGGCCATATAATGTTTCATTCATACATGAGAGCTTGACTTTGTCCCCGTTGTTCCACAGAAGTGTTGCCCTGGACCACACAAGGGGCCCTTCGACGGACCCCCTAAACACCACACCATTAAGTGTGGGGCTTAGCATCTCCAAGGCATCGTTTAGACATTTCAAAACAGGATCCCCCGCTTAGAGAAACTTACCGCCTTGTTTGTGGCCAGTGAAAGTTTCATGAAGAAAAATGTGGCCCGCCAGCAAAAAAAAAATAAGACCCCCTGCCGTAGCTACTACTGTGACAATGGATGCTTACCTGGCAAAATTTCTAACAACCAAAGAGACATGTGATGACATTACATCAGTGAAACAGATTTATAGTATACCTTGTATGAGTGTACACAAACTTTGCAGTACAGATGTGGTTTTCAAAATCAGTCCTGGGGCAAAGTGATTTTCCACCCCTTCTCGTTCAGCTGAAAAGGTGGAACAGGGTAATCTTTAATAAGCCTTTCTATAATTTTGACTATGCATGCACACGTCTTGATTAAATCGAGATAAACAATGATCCTTCCATTCCTACAACACATGCAAAGAAATTGAGTTTAGTTTAGAAGATTCAAATCATCCCTTCTTATATCAAACCGGAGTGAATGAGGGGCTCTTACCTGTGGTTTTGTGTCTTGAACAGCATGAACACCATCTTCTTGATCATAAAAATTGCCATTTAGTCTGTCACAAATTATGTGTTTTTTGCATGCTATGTATGTTGAGCGTGGTTTGTTTATCTTCCAGGCCTGATTTTTAAAACAATTTTCAGGTTGTCCCTAGGACAACCATGAGGCCAAATTTTGCTTCTCTGAAATATTTTTTGGTTGTGTGATGAATGAAACATCCTATCAAAAAATTTCTCTAAACTTTTCCCATCTGAACAAATAAGTACCTATATGTTTTGTTCTTTTACTTTTATGCTTCAGAGATGAAAAAGAGGCAGTAACATTGACTTACTACCACTTCTTACTAGAAGTTTTTGGAAATGGGTACTTGCTTGATGTTTTGGATTATACAATTACAAAAAAAAAACTTACTCATCCTTTGTACAAGCTCAAAGAGGCAAACTGTTTGTCTGATGCAAGTTTGCTGGTTGTGGATGGCCGGACGAAAGTTAAATTTCAGCCATCTTCCATACATTCCACAATTCCTAGTAACAGTTGTAATTGTGAAATAACACATTGAATAATGAAAAGCCAAAGAAATCTTTTTGCTGGTGCACTGGTTCAGCAAGCTTTCTTGCATCTTCATATTGAATTTATTTATAGCCGTAGCTAATCACAGGTAATTTGTGTGAAAAATATGTTTTTTTTTTGTTGGAACCACTGACATTGGGAGCAAGTAATCACACTTTACAGAACAGATTATTGCTAATATACATGTGGCAAGGGTAGCAAATAAAACACAATTTACCTAGAAATCTGTTAAAAACTCTTCGAAGGAAACTGAAATTAAGAAAATGTTCATCAATCTTGTAATTATTGAGGTGTAGGGGTTTTCAAATTCACAGGGTTGCCAGAGGGTATTACCCATGATACTATGTTAAATTTGCCACTTCCTATGCAGGATCAGGCACACAAGGTCAACACAGGTTTTTCTAATTGACGTAGTAGCAATAACAGAAGGAAATGCATATTGATTAATAGACAGTGATCATTCTTATGGTTATTAGAGGGGGAAGGAGAAACCAAAAACTGAGGAAGGAAGCAGATATATTTGTTAAACATTTCAAATCAGGTAAAAGGTTCGCTAATCCCCTTCCCACTTTTGCACATTTGATGTTGATTTGTATCAATGTTCTGTTGTGGCAATAGTAGCAAAGATGTTGGAGTGTTATTGATATGCCTGGTTAAGTCTTATAGCCATTAGGAAAGACCCTAGTCATCTTGTGGGTGTTTCTACATCTTGGAAATAATTTTGCATGGTTTTCATGGATCATCATATGTGGTACTGTATAGTGGGAAATTTCCACAAGGCTAATTTTTGGCGAATCTGTACCTTGTTCACATATTTGCAGAGTGAAGAATTCGCTGTTGCAGGCAACAAACATAGTCTTGTACAAACTAACGAAAATACTTTCGTGGGTCTTAAATTCGCGATTAGATAATTCTGCCTATCAAAGCTCGTATTGAGTATAAGATTCTCCTTCTTGTGTTTAAATGTCTTCACAGTTTAGCTCCAGCTTATTTATCCGTGTTGCTTGAATTAAAATCCTCCTATTATTCTACTCGATCCTCGGAGGGCTTACTTCTCAAAGTTCCCTTTACTAGTTGCAAATCCTTTGCGGATCGTGCTTTTAGCGTCGCTGGCCCTAAGCTTTGGAATGCCCTACCGATCGATATTAGACAGTCTTCGACCATTGTTTCTTTTAAAGGTGCTTTAAAAACTTATCTTTTCAATAGATCGTTTTCTTGACTCTTGTTTTTGTACAGGGCCATTGAGTGTGGTTACACAGGAATGTGCGCTATATTAAGTTTTTCAACCTTAACCTTAATTGGTCGCAAAAAGCGCGAAAATTTAACCCCCATGAAAATTTCCCACTATACAGTAGTATTGTTGTGACACATTAAAGTTGTAATTGGTCATGCTTTTGAAGGAGACTATCGTGTAGAAATCAACCACAATGAAGAGAGATGAAGACACAGTGCACTGCAAGTGTTCACAAATGGAGTGAAAATACAACCTCAACATGACTAAAGCACATACCCAAATGGTGTCAGTGACAAGAATTTTGCCCAAATTTTGTGAATAAATTGCCAGTGAGCCACAACTGACAAAGATTTGTAGACCGTGGTGCATCTGCATGAGTAATGAAATTCTGAAAGGTACTTCAGTGCAGGGCATTACATCATAAGATGATTTTTAAGGTATCTACAAGTTCTGTCAACACTTTGTCATAGGTTGTATGCCATGCCATCACAGAACATGTGGAGAATGCTGGTGTCCACTTGGGAGATGCTACACTCATCCTACCACCTCAGACCATTAGTTCAGAGGCAATTGAAAAGGTGAGAATTTTAAATAAATAATGCCAAACCTAAAATGATAAAGCACCACTTCCTTCACCCTTTAGTCTTCCACACTTTTTCATGGGTCTTTGAAGATAAGAATGTATGCATGTTTAACCTTATCATGCAGTGTACGTGTGAGATACTTCATCAAAGAGCACTTTATAATGTAAATTTTTATGCTATATCTACACCAAAAGAGCACCCTCTACTTGCTTTCTTTGCTGAAATTCTGGATTAAAGTAGTGGTTGGCTATAAAAGGAGTTTTTTTGACTGAGCATAAAACAGCCCAACCCTTAACACCCCCCCCCACACACACATACACATAACAAAAAAAACATAATAAATTTGGCATGATATGGGTGTGACTGGTGTCCTAGAAATGTGGACATTTTTGGTGTCATTTTAAAGGGGAAATGCAGTCACCCCAACGTGAAGTTGTGTAGTAGACTGTCGTGTTTCATGATTGGCTCTTTAGAGTCATGTGACAATATTTTTTCTCCTCAAATTTGAAATTTACTAGAAGTAACTGATTGGTTTACCATGAATATGAAATATTGAAGTCCTAAAATATTATGAAAGATACTTTGAAGAGAAATAAGAAGAAAATTGTGAGATTTAGCTGTTGCTTCAAAATAAGTTTGGGGCAACTGCTCTTGCCCTTTAAGCAATGAAGCTTAGTATCAGGAAAGCCAGAGATTTGATATCTGACTCTTTCAAAGGTAGGGTCAGGTTTTTCATTCAAGACCCATCCATACTTTCCATTCTAAAGTAACCTTGTAAATTAAAAACCGGCTTAAAATTTAAAAGTTTGAATAAAAGCCACAAAACTTGGAAGTTGTATTTCACAGGCCATAAAGTATGAAGTTGTAATTTACAGGCTGTTGTATATTTGACACCCATTTAAGGTTGTCAAGTGTCTTAAAAATTATCTTTCAAGACTACAGTTTCCATGTGGATGCATAGTACCTTTATTTTTGTTGCTCTGTTTGTACATTGTTATTTTTGGTTCCTTGCGTTAGCAAAAGGAACTTATGTATCAGGTTGGTGTGTGTATGTGGGTGGGTGCACTCACCAACGTGGCGTTAGCAGGTACCGCCACAGCCGGCGAGAGCTCCGCTCTCGCACGTCTTTCCTAGCTCACGCATGGCTCGAAACTGGCGTAGCTGCCAGAAAATTCCGTCACTGCAAAGAGAAGTCACGTGCGGCTGCACGTGTCTGCTTGCGCGCAGCCCGCCCTCAAGCATGTCCGTCTACTCAGTTAATTCGCGGGCAGCTTCGTTGCTGGAAAATTCCCTTGCAGTTCTTGCGGGGTCCTTTCCGTAAGGTATTGAGTGTGCGTATGTGTGAGCCTGTGGTGCATACAGTCATGATATGTGTATGTGTGCACTCACCAATGTGGCATTAGCCGGTACTGCCACAGAAGGCGAGGAGTCCGCTCTCGCACGCCTTTCCTAGCTCACGCGCGCCTCGAAACTGGCGTAGCTGCCCGAAAATTCCATCACTGCAAAGAGAAGTCATGCGCGGCTGCACGTGTCCGTCTACTCAGTTAATTCGCGGGCAGCTTCGTTGCTGGTAAATTCCCTTGCAGTCCTTGCGGGGTCCTTTCCCAGTGACCCGTAAGGTATTGAGTGTGCGTAGTGTGTGTCTGTGACGCTTGCTTAGGTATGCTGTAACTCAATAAGGGAAAGTTGGACTTAACTGAAACTTGGTATACAGAACCGCCATAGTAAGAAGATGTGCCCTATTGTTTTTGGTGGAGGCCAAAGGTCATCTGGGGTCACCAGTGGTCAAACACTGAAAACCTTGTTAACACGATATCTCAAGGTAGGAAGCTTGGATAGATTTCATACTTGGTATGGGATGCATTATGGTAAGATGAATGCTATTGCTTTTGGTGGAGGTCAAAGGTCATCTGGGGTCAGCGGGCGGTCAAATACCGAAAACTTCTTAACACAATATCTCAAGGTAGGAAGCTTGGATTGATTTCATACTTAGTATGTGGGTGGGTTATGGTGGGAAGATGAATGCTGGTGTTTTTAGTGAAGGTCAAAGGTCATCTGGGGTCACTGAGGGTCAAACACTGAAAACCTTGTTAACGAGCTATCTCAAGGTAGGAAGCTTTGATAGGTTTCATACTTAATATATAGATCCACCATAGTGAGAAGGTATGCCCTATCATTTTTGGTGGAGGTCAAAGGTCATCTGGGGTCACCATCGGTCAAACACTGAAAACCTTGTTAACACAATATCTCAAGATGGGAAGCTTGGATTGATTTCATTTGTGGTATGTGGATGTGTTATTGTGAGAAGGTGAATGCTATTGCTTTTGGTGGAGGTCAAAGGTCATCTGGGGTCACTGACAGTCAGTCACTGAAAACTTGTTGTTAACACAATATCTCAAGGTAGGAAGCTTGGATAGATCCATACTTAGTATGTGGATGGGTTATGGTGGGAAGATCAATGCTGTTCTTTTTTTTTTGGTTCAGGTCAAAGGTCATTTGGGGTCATCAAGTGTTAAACACTGAAGACCTTAATTGTTAAACATGATATCTCAAGGCAGGAAACTTTGATAGGTTTCATACTTAGTATATATCCACCATAGTGAGATGGTGTGCCCTATTGTTTTTGGTGGAGGTCAAAGGTCATCGGGGGTCAAAGACTGAAAACCTTGTTAACACAATATCTCAAGGTAGGAAGCTTGGATAGATTTCATACTTTGTATGTGGATGTGCTATGGTAAGAAGATTGATTCTGTTTTTGGTGGAGGTCAAGGTCATCTGGGGTCACTGGGGGCCATTTGGAGGTTATCAGAAGTCATTTTGAGGTAAAGTTGTGGTAGGCAGGGTTGGCAGTTTTTGCCACAGGCGGTTTTTGGTTTCGATGATAAGAGAAACCAATGCATTCGTGATGGCGTATGTGTGTATGTATGTGTGTATGTGCGTGTGTGTGTGTGGGTGGGTGTGTGTGTGTATGTGTGTTTGTGACACTTTGCTCGTTAACACGATATCTCAAGAAGGGAAACTCTGACAGTTCTCAAACTTGGTACATAGATGCCCCATATTGAGAGGAAGAACCCTATTGTTTTTGGTGGGGGTCAAAGGTCATCTGGGGTCACCGGGGGTCAAAATCCGAAAACCTTGTTAACACAATATCTCGAGATAGGAAGCTTGGATAAATTTCATACTTAGTATGTAGATGCGTTATGGTAAGAGGAAGAACCCTATGGTTTTTGATGGAGGTCAAAGGTCATCTGGGGTCACTGGGGGTCGAATGCTGAAAACCTTGTTAACACGTTATCTCAAGTTAGGAAGCTTGGATAAATTTCATACTTATTATGTAGATGCGTTATGGTAAGAGGAAGAACCCTATCGTTTGTGGTGGAGGTCAAAGGTCATCTGGGGTCACCGGAGGTCAAACTCTGAAAACCTTGTTAACACGATATCTCAAGATAGGAAGCTTGGATAGATTTCATACGTAGTATGTAGATGCATTATGGTAAGAGGAAGAACCCAATCATTTTTGATGGAGGTCAAAGGTCATCTGGGGTCACTGGGGGTCGAATGCTGAAAACCTTGTTAACCCGATATCTCAAGTTAGGAAGCTTGGATAAATTTCATACTTAGTATGTAGATGCGTTATGGTAAGAGGAAGAACCCTATCATTTGTGGTGGAGGTCAAAGGTCATCTGGGGTCACCGGAGGTCAAACTCTGAAAACCTTGTTAACACAATATCTCAAGATAGGAAGCTTGGATAGATTTCATACTTAGTATGTAGATGCGTTATGCTAAGAGAAAGAACCCTATCATTTTTGGTGGAGGTCAAAGGTCATCTGGGGTCACCGGGGGTCGAATGCTGAAAACCTTGTTAACACGATATCTCAAGGTAGGAAGCTTGGATAAATTTCATACTTAGTATGTAGATGCGTTATGGTAAGGGAAAGAGCCTTATTGTTTTGGGTGGAGGTCAAAGGTCATCTGGGGTCTTCAGGGGTCGAATGCTGAAAACCTTGTTAACACGATATCTCAAGTTAGGAAGCTTGGATAAATTTCACACTTAGTATGTAGATGTGTTATGGTAAGAGGAAGAACCCAATCATTTTTGGTGGCGGTCAAAGGTCATCTGGGGTCAATGGAGGTCAAACTCTGAAAACCATGTTGACACGATATCTCAAGATAGGAAGCTTGTATAGATTTCATAGGTAGTATGTGGATGTGTTATGGTGGGAAGATGAATGCTATCATGTTTGGTGGAGGTCAAAGGTCATGTAGGGTCACCGGGGGTCAAACACTGAAAATGTTTTTAACATGATATCTCAAGATAGGAAGCTTGAATAAATTTCATACGTAGTATGTACATGCATTATGGTAAGAGGAAGAACCCTATCGTTTTTGATGGAGGTCAAAGGTCATCTGGGGTCAAAAAGCAAAATTTTAAGAATTCCCAAGATCATCTCATGAGTTCACCAGAAGGCAAAAAGCAAATTTTTCCAAGAATTCCCAAGATCATCATCTTGAGTCATCAGATGTCAAAATACAAAATTTCCCAGGAATTCCCAAGATCAAATGTGAACCTAAAATGATTTTTCCAACATGTTAAGATAGCACTTGACTACATCATGGCATTATTTGGAATAGAACATATATCATCGAAACCTCAATGCATTTTTGCATTCTGGTTACCGGTAAAAATTGTCCCGGTAAAAACAGGTTTTTGCCGAAAAATGGAAAAGAACCTATTCTGCTACATTGAATGTTTTAAGTAACAACTTTTTCTTACTTTTTTCAAGGTTAAAGGATGAAAATCATTATTTTACATCAAGACTGACCATTTTAGGCTATTAAATTTACCATGTAAGGGTCTGGATGGATTATTTTTAGTGACTTGTGTCACATTTTGCCAGATTTACACTGTAATAGTTTACTCTGTGTCAGTGTGTTCACTGTGTTGAATATATCATGATGTTCAAAAACACCTTAAGAATCACTGTGAAAGAAACATAAGTGTTAGAAAATTAGAATCCTTAATCCATTCTATTCCATTTAGACATGCAGTAAAATCCTTGGTTCAAGTTTAACTTTAATATTATCAAATGTGACCATTTATTGGATATTTTATGCATCAAGTACTGAATGGACACCATACAGTACCATAAAGTATAAATCCAGTTATAAAGATTGACATCTTACTGTATGTCATTATTTTCTCACCTGTGATATAAATGATCAATTTTCACATTGTATTGAGCTAAACATTAAGGCAAAGAAATTTCTTTTCAAAACTGCTTTGTATACTGTTCTGTACTGATATATATGCAAGGAGAGAGCTAAGACAAACTGTATCACTGTAAAGAAGTCTATATGCCATATGTTGCATTGTGCGTTTGCCCACTTTGGCTATACATATGTAGATATATATCAACCTTTGTTTTCCCCCAAAATGACAGCCTTCCATTCCTTTTACAATCTTAAAGAAGGCTTACCACTTTAATAAACATGAACAATTTCATTTATCCTCATTTTGTGAAACCTTGTTTGATATTCCAGTAATTTTGTAGAAAACATTAACTTTCAGTCTTTTATTGTTAGTATGCAGTTGAAGTTTTACCACTTTTAATTTTTAAGGCTTTATACCTAACATTGTAATATTGGCATTTTTGTTTTCATTCTAGCTTTGGCAAGTTTTATTGCTTAATTTTTAAGTTAAAATAGAATCTTAAAGTCATGTAAACAACTCTGTCTCATTTGAATTATTCATCATGTGTGATGGGCTAGAGCAACCTCACACTTGTAATTGTTGGAGAAGTTTTTTCCAGTTTCTACCAGTTTTTACCGGTAATAACCACTTATTACCAGTTATTACCAGTTTTTACCGCTGTCCCGGAAAAAACAGGTTTTTTCCGGCAGAAACCCAACCCTGTTGTGGACTAATAGGATACTTGGTAGATGAAGTCAACATTCACTGCTAACAACTTTAAAGGTCACGTAGCAGTCACCAGAGTTACAGGCAAACTTCACATTAGCTAATATTTTGTATGCTCATGGCTCAGTGTCATTACATTCAGCAAGGTACCGTAGTGCCCATTGGGCTCTTGTTATTTATAAAAACTCATTATTTGTCGGTCAAGATAATTACTTTGAATAATTTTTCCAATGTAGATAAAATATGCTACTCAGAAAGTTGCTGAAAGATTTCAAATTTCTGGCCATTCAACATGCAGTTTCTTGCCAAGGAAAATGATGTGATGGTGAGTTTGTTTTTTCAGTGGATAATAGGAGAGATAAGTTACATGTGCACCCTTCTACTTCAGTTTACAACTACTTTGAAAGTAGCTGATTTGTAAACTGATTAGCACACAACCATGGACAACACAGTCACAGAGATTTCATGATAAAGTTTTGACTGTACTCGGAATGTTTGCTTAATTTGTTGGATTTCTTTTCCCATAAAACCTCAGTACAACTTTACACCAAGGACTTTTTCAAATTGGGATGAAGGGCTAAAGTGTCATAGTTATTCAGCAATCAGAAAATTTCTCAATGATTTATAACTTTTGACAGATGGCAAAGTTATTACTGTTGCCTAACACCATTTGAACAATGCACAGTGTAAGGACTCTTATGCACATGATTAGTTGCTGTGCTCCCCGTTAACAAGTTAGTTTCATAGTACTAAACCCTCCAAACAAAAATAAATAAGGCATTTCAGTTAATTTAGTATTGAGTCACATAAATTAGAAAACGTAAAACATGATTTGAGAGCGAGAGAGAGTTTGGAGGGAATTAAATGGATTTTAGTGATTACTGAGGAATTATACAGTCTTTAATCTTAAGTCATTTACCATCAGCCTTATGTTCTTACAGGTGATTGAGTGCAATCTTCGACTTAGCATCCAGATCATTTCCATTCGTGTCAAAAACTATCATTTGTGACATGATTAACATTGACCAAGGCCATGATTGGTGAACATTTTGATCAGAGTTTGCTGCCCTTGCTCAACAACTCGTTTACGCCTGAAGATTATGTCGGTATTAAGGTAATGTTCATGTTGTGTTTCTTTTTGTTCTGTTGAGATCTTAATCTGTATAAATGTCACGTGGATAATTTACATACAGCTTTTGACAAACTGATTTTACTTTTTGATGAGAGTATTAAGTTTCACACAGTTTTGTCATTATCTTCTTGAGATTACTTTGCAGCTTGGCAGGATCAGACCCTCAGCTAGGATCAGTATGTCTCAGTTTGCTATAGTCAGGGCTGTAATGGCTGGCAACAAGCTTTACATTAAGCTGTCAAGGACCAGGAGACAGTAAATCCCACTTTTGGCTCCTGCATGGTCCCATGGATTTTGGTAGAACCAGGAGCCATTTTCCCAGGACCAGGCGCCATTCTCTAAAATCAAGAAGATTGGACATTGCCTTATGTTTTGGAAGATATATATTGATAAGAGAAAATGATTTTGGTCATGCAGTAGAAAATGACCAGGCGCTTCATATGAAAGTAAGGTGTCACCTGGCTGTACATCCTGAAGGCATTCCAGGTGCAAAAAATTGCAAAGACCATGGGGTAAAAATCTCCCAGTGCTAGGTTAAGTAAGCGCTGGCCAGCGGAGTATTTTGCATCAGGATACATTTTAGTCCTCAAGTACTTGTGGTCAAAAGTTGTTGGTACATGCTTTGGCATTAGCTAATGTGTCTAAACTGTTCTAGTTGCTCTGTGGACTTTGGTTGGCAGCTTGTGGGATTAGTTTTGTCAAAGTTTAAAGACTGTGAACTTTTTAGTATTTTGGTTGTTTGGTGATCTTATGCAAGACATTTTAGGAAATTTCAGGTGGCATATGTATGTGAATGTTGCCTTCTTATATGTCCTATGATACATTATTCAAGCAGTTGTGTTTAAGGTCTTTGTGCTTTGCTTACCCCATGTGGTCACATCAGGGGAGAACTGACAATGAACTGGGCCCCTGGGGAAAATGGGTATGAGGCCATCCTCCTTCCCAGCCTGAATCAACTTTCCCTCACTGACACCACTTATAATGGCCACAACCTATCCCACATAGGTTACCAACTCAATACCAGTCTTCACATCAACAAAGCTCACTTTTTAAAAAAGTCTACTGTTTAATTAAAGTAAACAGATCATGTTATGTTTTATTATGATAATATGATTTAAATAGAATATAATACACATTTACTATACATGCATGTTACTAACAGTATATATACATTAAAGACTCTAACAAGTAACAACTTGTAAACTTTTAATAATAGCAAGTATTTAAACACTTAATATTCTATTATATTTATCAACAAAACATAAAAGTTATGCGTGAATTTATGACTTGTATAACAATAAATGTTCTGGAAATTATCAGACAATTTTTCACCAATCAATGTCTGTAAGGTGGGAGAAATACAGGTAGTAAAGAATATTTAAATCAAGAGAAGTGCACTCAGCTCACTAGAAGACTTAGCAATCCTGTTTGAGATGTTATCTTTGTCAGTTTTTATTAGTCTGTGAACAATGTCTTTTTCAACTGCAATAAACACCAGGGGTTCCAAATGGCTTTGTGTTAGTGTTGATCTAAGTCTTGAATTCAAAATTTTGAGCTTAGAAAAGGATCGTTCACATGTGCACTGCGTGATGCTTAAGGTGAGTAAATACTTGTATGCAGTGAGTTTTATGCAGACAGTGTGGGCCCCTTATCTATGTGGGCCCTCAAGCAGAGCCCGATTGCCTGACTGCTCAGTCCATCCCTGGGTCACATACATTTTGGAAGTGCATTAAAACATCTTTGTTACCAGAATGTATATGTATAATTTGGCAAAGGAAATTTTAAGGACCACTTAAAAAATGTTCTTTTTCTAGGCACCTATGTTTTCGTGGCCTAGACTGTGAGATGCTGATCCGTTGCTGAGGTGTGAGATGGCATCCACAGGAGAGGTAAGCTCCCGGTGGTAGGAATAGGGTTCATGAATATGCTTATTTAACAATTTTTGGCGTTGGTTTTCCCAAATAATGTTTTATCTGAACTGAAACATTGTGAAGTGATTTAATGAGAAGTCCATGCCTTTGCAGTTATGCAGTATTTATGGAAGTGCCATATTTACATAAATGCAGTCTTTTTGAAAATTAAAGTAAATTAAAATGCTTCTTTCATTTTGTCTCCTTTCCTTTCCTCATTCTACACATGATATATGTATCAAGGAGTTATACCTTAGTACTTTTATAGTACTTTGCTTCATGCAAGATGTAATTTTTCAGTTTCCATTTTTATGGTGGGAATTTTTGTTGGTATAAGACAAAAATTTGAGGATAAAAAGGAGGAATTTTCCATTTTAGTAGCTGACAGTGGGATAAAGACGTTTATTTATCATTCTTTGCTGATTTTGAGGTAACAAAATTGACTTTTGTTCAGTCTTGTTACATCATTTCTTTTCTACAACAACGTTGTTGTCACAGTTTAACTTTCAAAAGAAATATGATGTGCTGTGAAGTTGCAAATAGTTTCTGAAAGTTTCGTCTTTTTTTTTTCTATCAGGTAGCATGCTTTGGATGTAAAGTCCATACAGCTTTTCTGAAAGCACTTTCATCTACAGGATTCAGACTTTCAAAGAAAAATATTTTCATTGGAATCCTATGAAACTTTCAGCCAATCTTCCTACCTATAACTTTGATATTCCACGGGATGGGATACAAGGTAAAAGATATAAATTTGGAAAAAAACAATTGACAAGAGTTGCAAGCAGGGAAGGGGTAGGGGGTGGGGGAAGGGATGAGGGAAGAGGAAACGATTCTCCTTCCACACATTCATCCTTTACTAAACTTTTAAATCCCACAGAATGGAATTCAAGGTAAAAACAGTTGCAAAGGAATAATTGACAAAAGTTCCAAGCAGGAAGAGGAATGATGAGAAGGAGAGATGAGAAAGGATTCTCCCACACACTCTTCCTTTCCACAGCATTGAAATTATTTCAAATTGGATACAAGGTAAACAACAGGCATCAGAATTGTATTTCACTCAGATGGCAAAGAAGCTATTGACAAAAGTTACATTTGGGAGGTGAGCAGGGCTTGGGGTTTTGAAAGATTCTCCTTCCACATACTATATGCCTGTGTAAACAACAGCTCATGTAGTAGCTGCAAGCCTTCTAACTTATCATTTTTCCTAGTAGATATGTAGCATAGAAACCATTGTAAGTGTCAGCTGATGAACATGACAATACAATGTGTTTTCCACATTTTCAGTGGTAATATGGACTTTTCTGTGCTTAGGTTCTCAAAAGTCTGAACAGAGTCTGTTCCATCTCAGAAGTTTACAGGCTGAGAGAAGTCAATTTTTCAAAAAAAAAAAAATCAGTGACACTCAAAAGCCGTATAATTTTTAATGACAAAGCAAATTCAAATTCTTGACAGAGAAGAAACTTGAGAACCTGTTGGCTGTCTATTTATCAAAACATGATATTAAGCTGAATGAGAAAAATCCTAGCAATTTTATTTGGAATGGATGACATTTTAATATAAGTTTTCCAAATTTGACTAAATGTTACAAAGAAATATATGAGTTTCATGAATGTTTGGCATGTGCCAAGACCTTTGTGAGATTGGTCCCTTAAAGGCTTGAGAATGTTTGTTCTCCCTTATTACAGCTGTTTGCCACTGAGAAGACAGTCAAGTATCTTCAAGATCACAACATCCCTGCATCTACTGTGGTCTGGCCTCTTGCTGTCATAGAAGAAGAGGAGAGAGAATATCCACCTGCCACCAGGTATTACATAACTGTTGTAGATGAACTAAACAATTTGCTGAAAAACTCATTCCAAATAACCACAAGTGCTTGCAAATGCAACAGAGCACTAGCTTGCAATTTTTGCACCTCGTTTCTTCTCCATTTTCTTATCTACCTGGCACAAATAAGGGATTTGAGCTGTATGAGTATACTCGTGTAACACTTAATCACAAAACTGTGCTATTTTGTCTTATTTCATGAGTCTAATACCTGGACGTAAAATTGCATTTCAAAACGATTAAATTGGATCAAAGGTGTGAAGAATTTGTTAATAGCTGGTGAATAACATGCACCAGTGTGTGAAGAAAGAGCCTGACCTCAACAGAAGTGACGTCATATTTTTTTCTGTGAATGACATGACACCTTTAATTGAGTGAACATTATGCCTTTATGACACCCTCTAGAGAAAGCTTCATAGATATTGCCAATGACCTTTACACAATGATGGTAGTTTTGTAAGTTTTGGTGTCATGAGCGGCTTTGGTTAGCACTCTGCCAATAGGGCAGCCATATAACAAATTTAAAAAAAGCCAATGACCCTTGACCTGTGCTGTGGTGCAGTGGATAAAGGTTGTGATATTTGAAGTGCTAAAGCTTAGAAACCAGGAGTTCACGGTTCAGTCTCCAGTAGGGTCAAAGTAAGGTAGGTCTTTCATCCAAGAACAATCTACAGTTTTCCTATATGAACTATATACTGACCTTTTAAAGAAGAAACCAAATTTGATCCAAATTGTTGAGTTGGTTGGCAGCCTGACAGTTGTAATGTACTTCCCATAGGCTTCCTTCACATATGTAGTTGCTAAGCATAGTTACACAACTGCCCCTTAAGGCCTGAATTAAAGTTTCAAGTGGTTCCTTGATATTTTGTTACAAATTGACATGCCTTCATTGATTTAGTTGACCTTATAATAACTTGAAGCTAAGATTTTAGAAAATCTTTCTTTACACAGTTTGAATCTGAAGGTGTACCAGCCAAAGTTAGTACTTAGTTGTTATGAAAGAGCTCTTTGGTTTTGCATGAAAACTGTAACATTTGTACAGAGAATTTTTAGTTGTTTTGTGTTTTAATGTTGTTTTGAATTTATTGCTGAAAGTTGTTCCTATCTTCCATTTGACCATGCAGACTGATTCAGGGGAGAACCATTGACTTAGTGATCAACCTTCCAAACCACAACACAAAGTTTGTTAAGGACATCTATTTGATCAGAAGATTTGCAGTGGACTCTGGTGTTCCCCTTCTCACTAACTTTGAGGTAAGGCTGATTAGGGTGACTTTAATTGAATGCAGGGCTGTAATGCCCGAGTCTGGATTCGAGTCTGCTTTTCACCGGACTCAGAATTGACCCTGAATGGGATATGCTGGAATCAGAATTGGCCTAGAATGGGCTACAGCTGGAGTCGAGTCCAGGAGATTCCACAAAAAAAGAAAATCACACAATTGTTATGTAATGTGACAGTATTACTGGTCTGCAGTGTAATATATGAATGGTTACACCTCGGCAACTAAATGGCAGTGTTGGCCAGACTTTGGAATTGACTCCTTAAATAACCTTTTCAATTAACATTTTGTGGTTCTACGCTTTTAATGGTATGAAAAACATTTGTATGCTATGTTACTTGTCAAATGGCTGGACTCAGAATTGCTCCAGAGTGGTGACTACTAGAAACTGTAATTGGCTTGGAATTGGATGAGGTGTACTCATTTACAGCCCTGATTAAACGCTAAGACAATGTAAGATGTTAGGCCCACAGACATTTTATGCATGTAGACTTAGTGTCATACTCTATACACATTGTATACAGGAAAGTGTTGCCCCCATATATACAAGTATTAGCTTCCCAGAATTATCATGATCTACTGTCAACAGCCTTACATGGGAGTGGTTACACATACAAGTTATACATTGGAGAGGGGCCTGAGGCATCTTGAGAGACAAATCAGCAAAATTTTTTAAATAGTTACTATGTGACTACCAACAATTACAGTGAATAATAGTTGTATCTTGTCCGAAAGTGTGCAGATTAAGCTAGCTGGTGGCTATTTTGATAGGCCCAACTTAAACATTTAATTTTTAGATGGCACTATGTTTTTTGTGATTTCTTGACTTTCAGCTTGTACCTATCTTCCCTTAGATTTTAGATTTATTCTTCATCATGTTCTTGTATCAAAACTTTTCGTGAAGAAAACATGAAAATGTTTTTATTACTGATTGATCATTATTAATTCCATAAGTTAAAAATCAAGTTATAAAACCACTGGTGTTCTTAACATCAGTTTCTTTCGAAGTTTTGTTGACTATATTTAGATGTATTGTGTTTTGGATACAAACTCTGCCCAATATATTTTGGTTGTTAGAAAAACCTGAGTGATCAAAGGTAGAACTTAGGTGCATTCTTGATGGGTTCATCAACACAAAGGGATGGGTTCATCAACACAAAGGTCTGGTGGTATGAAAATTATGTTGTTGGATATTTGCTGTAAAGAAGCATTTTAATTCCGGAAAATAGCTGCAGTTCCCGTCAGAATCAATAATCAAATATTATCATTTTATGTGGTAATTTCTATTTCACACTTGTATGTATCATGAATAAACAAGAACTAAATATGCAAAATTCTGACATCAAAAGATGGACATAGCAAATGTGGCTCATGTTGGCCTTTGTCTTTTTAACCTTCATTTCAAGGTCACTTGTAGCATTGGTATCCCCTTTTTGATTCCTTGCCATAGGCAGGCAAGGAATCTATGCGATGGTGATGTCGTGTGTGCGTGTGTGTGTGTGTGTGTGTGTGTATGTGACGCCGAGCTTGTAAACACGATATCTCAAGATAGCAATGACCGACACTTTTCATATTTGGTATATAGATTTGTCATGTTGAGAGGAAGAACCCTATTGTTTTTTTGGCGGTCAAAGGTCATTTGAGGTCACCAGAGGTCAAATACCGAAAACTTTGTAAACACGATATCTCTAGTTAGCAATGACCAACACTTTTCATATTTGGTA
This sequence comes from Holothuria leucospilota, assembly GCA_029531755.1. Taxonomy (NCBI): domain Eukaryota; kingdom Metazoa; phylum Echinodermata; class Holothuroidea; order Aspidochirotida; family Holothuriidae; genus Holothuria; species Holothuria leucospilota. The sequence goes on along the minus strand of JAIZAY010000303.1, from coordinate 3,235 downwards.
CACAGATTTGTCATATCAAGAGGAAGAACCCTATTGTTTTTGGTAGAGGTCAAAGGTCATTTCAGGTCACTGGAGGTTAATCTGCGAAAACCTCGTAAACGGCTTGTAAACACGATATCTCAAGATAGCAATGACCAACACTTTTCATATTTGGTATATAGATTTGTCATGTTGAGAGAAAGAACGCTATTGTTTTTGGTGAAGGTCAAAGGTCATTTGAGGTCACCAGAGGTAAAAAGCCGAAAAGCTTGTAATTGTGATATCTCAAGGTAGGAATGACCGACACTTTTCATATTTGATATATAGGTTTGTCATCTTGAGAGAAAGAATCGTATAGTTTTTGGTGGAGGTCAAAGGTCATTTGAGGTCACCAGAGGTCAAAGACTGAAAACCTTGAAATCATGATATGTCAAGATAGGAGTGGCCTGTATAGATTTGTCATGTTGAGAGGAAGAACCCCATTGTTTTTGGTAGAGGTCAAAGGTCATCTGAGGTCACCAGAGGTCAAAAACCGAAAACCTTGTAATCGCGATATCTCGAGATAGGGATGACCGACACTTTTCATATTTGGTATATAGACTTGTGATGTTGAGAGGAAGAACCCTATTGTTTTTGGTGAAGGTAAAAGGTCATTTGAGGTTACCAGAGGTCAAACACCGAAAACCTTAAAATCGCAATATGTCAAGATAATAATGGCCTATAAAGATTTGTCATGTTGAGAGGAAGAACCTTATTGTTTTTGGTACAGGTCAAAGGTCATCTGAGGTCACCAGAGGTTAAACTGTGAAAACCTCGTTAACAGCTCGTAATCACGATATCTCACTATAGTAATGACCGACACTTTTCATATTTGGTATATACATTTGTCATGATGTAAGGAAGAATCCTATAGTTTTTGGTGGAGGTGAAAGGTTATCTTGGGTTACCAAAGGTCAAAAAGCAAAATTTCCCAAGAATTCCCAAGATTGTCACCTGGGGTCACTGGGGTCAAAAAGCAACATTTCCCAAGAATTCCCAAGATCGACATCTGGGGTTATTAGAGGTCAAAAAGCAAATTTTCCCAAGAATTCCCAAGATTGTTATATGGGGTCACCAGAGGTCAAAAAGCAAAATTTCCCAAGAATTCCCAAGATCATGATATGGGGTCACCAGAGGTCAAAAAGTGAGATTTCCCAAGATTGTCATCTGGGGTCACCATAGGTCAAAAAGCAAAATTTTCCAAGAATTTCAAGATCCAAGATCCTTGGAGTTAAATCCCTTTCAAGACACTTCAGATTTTCTTTTTTGTTATATTTGGTGGGGTTCAAAGGCCTGTGAGGTCAGCGGAGGTAAAATTGTTAAAACATAAAGTGATGTAGTCAAGAAAGATGAATTTGAGGGATAAACCTCAGGCAACAAAGCACCCCCAATTGGCAAGGAATCACTAAGCCTTTGGGCTTTCTGGTTATTATGGAAGTAAAACTTGTTTCCTTGAAAAATATTTATATAACTCACCAAACTGTAAACTATCTGATCAGTGGTTAAGAGATATTTTATGTAAGGTTAATGAAAGAAATCTGAACACCACAACACTCCACACCATTATTTTTGCATAGGCAATGAGTCTTCAGATACAATCGAACTTCGAAGAGGTATATCTTGAGAATGGTAATAGATTTTGAAATAATTCCAACTGATGTTTCATTGGGGGATTTTATTCTTTAGCTGCCGGGTGAAAATAGCTCTTTTTGGAGGCATGTCACCATAACTTTTAAATTATCATGATGTCAACTTTGTACTTAAAATAAATAATCTTCTTTCCCATACCTCATTACAGTCCATCCAATCCCTGACACAGCTCTGTGTATTAAAACCCCAACTTGACCATTAATTGAAAAATGAAAAGTAGGCCTCATTTTAACCAGGAAGCTGTTAGACAACCTACATGAAAGGTTTTACTCTTTAGTGGCACTGAAGTGTTTTTGAGCACATCGGCCATTCCAGTTGCCTAGCCAAAACTTTTTTGTTAGGGGGGCAAGGTTTTTCTCAAGGGGGGCAACCAAAATAAACTTTTTTTGCACTTTTTGTACTGGAGCCTTGTGCAGCATGCAGCAGCATGTACAATGTACATGACTATGGTATGGTATATGTTGATACTGCATGCATGCAGTTAAGCTATGCTTTGACAAATTAGACCAGGGTGCCATTATTTCTTGATATGTTATTGTTTTCAGTTAAGATCTTACCTGCCAACTGGCCAAATTGATTGATTGCCAAGCTGGTCACATTTATCAAAGCTTGTATATAATGTAAATGTCATATTTTGTCTGTCAAAGAAACTCTTCCCTCTTTTTCTTTTAACACATCACTTGAAATTATTTGAGGGGGACAAGCAGTGCCCCCCCCCCACCCCATGGCTGCCACTGGACCATTTATCATCATACAAGGTTTTAACTGGAGTTCGAGTGAGTGGTAGTTTTCAGGAGCTTTCAAACCAGTAGCAATTTCAAAAGATATTAACACTAAAATGTGTTTTAAATCAGTGATCCAAGCTAAACTTTAATTTTGCTGCTGACCCACTTAGTTAAGTTTTACAGTTGAAGTACAACCTACCATTGGCAGTCCTGACCTAATCACTAAGAGCAAAGTAGGTATTAATTTAGTTTTGTGGACATACACATGTGTTTCAGTTACTAAATTTCTATAGAATATTTTAACTTGATAATGTTTACACTTTTCTGGGAAGTTTTTTGACCCATCAAATGTTTTCTGCAACCCACCTTTATAATGCCACTATCCACCGTTGCAGACTGCTGCATAAAGTAACTCCTTACTACCCCCTACCCCCACCCCACCCCTCCCCTCTCCCACTGTCATGTCTTCTAATACTCATAACATGATTTTTCAATGGATTTAACAAAATTTATTTTTTTATGTTTTTTTCATGTGGTAAAGTTGTTTGCAGAAGCTTTAGATGAAGTCGGCAACCTGGATGCATCTACCCTCTTCCATTTTACAAAACCAAGAGGTAGCAACTTCTCTAAAGAAGCCTGAATGATGAATAGCTGAAGGATGGAAATCAGAATAGGATAATACCCACTTGTAATCCTTGATTAAAGCTTTTCAAACCAGCTCTTGGCTAATTTTTAAGTTATTTATTAAACTACCATTTTCTCTGCATGCAATGGGATGTATGTTTCTGTCTTAAAGGCTTTGCAAATTATCTTTACAGTATTTTGGTTTTGAAAGTACCAAC